>JARYGA010046865.1:0-66122 GCA_030545235.1 Helianthus tuberosus | reverse complement strand
AAAAAAAACAGTATAAGATAACCGAAAGAAAATCAACAAAAAAAAATTTATGGTAATGATGTTGTTCGTATGAAACCCGTGGTCAGAGATGAGCAAATGGTATTGGATACCGGTACCGAATTTCCTGAACCGAATGGTATTGGCTGGATTAATAAATTTCTTCTGTAAAGTCTAAGGGGGTATTTTAAACTGAAATGAATGTTTGAGGGGTCAATATACAATTTTAAAGTTTACATGGGTTGGAAAAAGTCAATCTAAACTTAAGGGCATTGTCAGTCAAAGGAAGATAAGTGATTCAAAAGTCAAGAATTTTGGCCAAGGAGGGTGTTTCGGGTGGGTAGTGTTGGGTGGTTAGTGTTTCGGGTGGGTATTTTAATATTTAAGTATTTAAAAAAAAACAATTTTTAAGTGATTCAAAAGTCAACAATTTCGGCCAAGAGGGTGTTTCAGGTGGGTATTTAGGGTGGTGTTTCGGGTGGGTAGGGGTGTTTGGCAAAAATTCCACTTTATTATTTATTAACTTTGTCACGTGTCTATATGTTGTATGTGAGTGTGGATGTAATGAACCAACAAGGAAAGTTTACTATTGATTATGATGTGACAAGTACTATTCATTAGCTTTGTTTTTTAATATATAGGATAATGTTCATTTAAACGGGAATATTATTAAAATGTTTATTTTTTACGATTTTTTGAACATGCCTACATTAGGCATGTAAATTTAATATAACTAGTATTAAACCATTCCCGTGTTGCGGTGGAGGCGTAAAACCATGCCAAGTTGCACCAATGCTACACCACTGTCGGTAACCACCAACACCAGAAAAGCTCGTAAAAACAAAATAAATTAAAAAGAAAAAAATAACACCGAACGAAAAGCAAAGTAAAATCTTTGAACCAATGTGAAGAAATTAGACCGAAACGTGAAACATAGAAAAAAATAACTAAGATGGTCTAGGACCCGCGTGTTGCGACGAACTTGCCAAACAGGAAAAAATAGACGTGTTGCGACAAGCCTGTCAAATGAGAAAAAATGACGAAAAAACGTTGAACCTCACACGTACGTTGTGGCGTGTTAACTTGCAAACTATAAAACGAAACGTAAAACGAAAACTTGCAAAAAGATGAAAAGTATGGGGCATCAAAATGAAAAAATCACTTTTTTTTTTGAAAAAAAAAACTCTTCATGCTAAGGGCACAACTATATAAAAAAATAAAAGTGTCGGTTATTTATTATTTACTATGGTTTCTTAAAACCATCGTACAAACACAGTAACTTTTGACAAGTTCTTTTGAAAATGTAGGGTTTAGATACTCTGAATTTAACGGTTATTTTACGAAATAACTAAAGCGTTTACCACCGTGGCGAAGCTTGCTCTCGAAAACCGCGGGGGGGGGGGGGGACGTATATGGTCAAAAGTTTTTATACGAAAACTATTACATATATAACACTACTGAGCGAAAAATTCGGAGGCCGGTCGCCCCCCCCCCCCCCCCCCCCCCAATCCTGCGCCCCTGGTTTACTATTAAAATATTCAAACAAATTATTAATGTAAGAAAAGTTAAAAAAAAAGTCAAATATATAATTTTGATGGAGTTTTTCTCGGTTATACAAAATTATTAGTCAAGCTTTTCTTTTAAGGCGGAATTATATTCAACCAAAAAGAACGATCCAAGCTAGAAACAAGATACACACAAAATACAAATTTACAATGGGGAGATATTAAACGAGCATCGTTGGTTCCAATCCAAGTTTTTCAATCTTGATCTATGCACCATTGGTTTTACTGTTTTAGTGAAACTTGAATATTAAGTATTTTTGCTTATATTGATATTATACTAGGTTATAATCCCGTGTATTACACGGTTGAATAAATGAATTTTATATAACAAATAATAAAATATTATCTTTTTAAAAGCCTTCTTTATTGCACGGGTTGAAGAAATGTAATTTTATATATTAAATAATAAAAAAAAAATTATACCTATAAGAACCATATGTATTGTACGGGTTGAATAAATGTAATATTATATACCAAGTAATAAAAAAATTATATCTTTAAAACCATTGTATTACACGGGTTGAATAAATGTAATATTGTTTACCAAATAATAAAAAAGTTATGTTTTTAAAAACCCACGTGTATTACATGGGTTGAATAAATATGATTTTATATACCAAATAATAAAAAAATATATAATTAAAAAAACTCACGGATTTTTTTTATATTTAAAGTAGGATAAGATTGAATATTAATATTTATTTATTTAGTTAATATAAGATTGAAAAATCATATGATTGAATAGGTGGGAGGTTGTATGATGATAAATCGGTTAACCGTATTATAATGTCATATGTTTTTAGTTATATATTTTTTGAATTATTTAAAAAAATTAAGACTTTGTTATTGTTAGTAAAATCAATGATTTTATATTTGTAATTTTATTTGGTATTATTTCATTATAAAGTGCATATTATACATATTATTAATAATAAGAATTTGTATTATATTAGATTTTAGTTTTGATTAAATATTATTGATAATAAGAATTTGCATTAGATTAGATTAAATATTATTATTATTATTAATAATTTTAATCAATTGAATGAGAGAATGAATAATAAGAATTTGTATTAGATTAGATTTTAGATTTTATTAAATATTATTAATAATAAGAATTTGTATTAGATTAGATTAAATATTATTATTAATAATTTTAATCAATTGAATGAGAGAATGACAAGTGTCCCAAAACAGGTTTCTTTTATTATATAGTACTAGTAGTACAACCCGTGTGCAAACACGGGTGGTTTTTAGAAAACCATGCATAACAAATTTTATTAAACCATACATGTAGTTTATAATTTCAAGGTTATGATACAGGGAATAAAACAGAAATAATCATGCATTAAATATGGATCGGCTATAATAAAAAAGCAATGCATTCCCCTCCTTGAAGCCCTCCTAAACATATCTTTAATGCTATGTGAATTTGTCTCCACTTTCACCTTCTTATTTGGCTTCGCACTTCGTGTAACTCTCTCATCATTCGTTGTCTGTTCCTGATAGCAAAACATGTTCGTTAACTAACAGAAGAGTTTCTTGTATATTTTTTTCCGGAAGAACCGATGATTAGTCCATGTTTGATGGTGAATCGCAATTTAGAATACCTGTACGGTGGGATTAAATGGAGACGGAGTACTTATGTCTATCGAGTCCATTTTCATGTCTGATACATCAACTACCACCAGCTTTTTTGGTTAGATGTTAAATACTCACAACCGGTTTCTATTTAAAGGCCAGCAATTGTTGTGTTAAAAGTTTAAGACTTTGATTTCTGTTTTGGATGTTTTCTGTACAAATACTTTGATTTATTCAATGCAATTTCTGTGTTAAGACTTTGGTAAACTTGTGGTTTCAAACCGCCGTTTTAACCTAACAGTGGTTTCAACCACTGTTTTATCCTAACAGTGGTTTCAAACCACCGTTTTAACCCAACAGTGGTTTCAACCATTGTTTTCTCCACAAAACACTATTTTAACTAAACAGTGGTTTCAAACATCTGTTTTATTTTCTAACATCTGTTCACAGCAAACACTGTTTTAGGATAAATAGAAGTTATGAGAACATAGGATACCTTTCAGCAGTGGATAGCAGAGGTTTTAAAAACAGTGGTTTATAAAACAGAGGTTTCCTAAGGAAACTGCCACAGCATGCAACAAATAACCCTGCATGTCAACAAATAACAACAGTAGTTTCAAGTAACAACAGTGGTTTCAACAGTAGAATTAGCAGAGGTTTTAAAAACACTGGTTTTATCCCAAAAGATGACCTGGCATGGGCTTGCTTGTGTACATTTTTGTTCAAGACCGAGACGAGTGCCACCAATGACAACTTGAACGTCGATTGAAGGATGATACTTTATGAGTTTGTTAGCCTCCATGGCAGCTTGACTTGCAAGCTCTCTAGTAGGGCAGATGATAAGGACCATAATAGGAGGTCGCTTTTGATCACAGCTGACAGCTGGTGATTTCACAACAGTTTCTATTGACGGGAACTGAAAATTAATATATTGTACATATTTAAAAACAGCTCTTTTTATAAATCATGTTTTAACAATATAGAGTGGAAGATTTTTACCAGAAATGCAACGGTTTTTCCGGTGCCTGTTCTAGCCTTGGCCAAAACATCCTTCCCTGAAAAGTTAAAAATAATTTCAAATCAAGATTTGAACTCATTTTGTTATAAACTAACAACATTTCAAATCAACATTTACTGCTCGTATAAAAATAGTTTAGACTAATAACCAATTATTCTCATACCATGTTCTCTTTGTTTTCTTCTATCACTGCCTCATTAGGAGAGGTGTCCAATTGAGCTGCCAAATGGCATACACCATTAGTTACAACACATACGAATATCATACAGCCCCACTTGCACCAATGATTCAGTTACCTTTTTCATCAGCAGGTTTCATTGGGTCGGTCTTAACCTTTTGTTTCTCTTTGTTCGATTCTTGTTTGATTGTCTTCTTCCCGTTCTTTTCGATCTTCTTGATCATTGGAGCTTTAGTTTTCGATATAGAATTACTCTTTTGTGTAGCTTCTTTAACCGATTCCTTTGCTACTGAGCTGGCACTGTTAGTTAAGGATTTCGGTTTCAGCTTTGAAGCTCCAGTAGCATAAGACAAGTTATGTGCATCATCGTCTTCTGGCACGTGAGAACACGTTATAGAAACTTGCAGCTGTTCAACGCTTTCTTGTATGCCATAACCGCCAAACACTTCTTTTGCAGATTCTCCAAGATTGTGGCGGCAAGCATACGACTTTAGCTCATCTTTCAATAGCTGAACATTCTACAATACAAGATTTTAATACAATTATAAAACCATTTTATAATCTTAAACAAAATAGTGTTTTGTTACCTCACACCCTGCATCAAGGGCAAGCTTGAAAAACCCAAGTGATAACTGATGTTTTCCAGCAGCTTCAGACAGTTTAATGTGAGAAAGCCAATATGAAGCTGAAGACAAAACAGTGAACTTTCTTTGACTTAAGGATCTTGAAACATCTGAACCTGGTGTGACACTTTTACCCTTGATAATGCTAGTCCTTTTAGCTCTAGCTTCGGATATTAGCGAAGTTTCTAACAGTTTATGGCTGCCATTTTTCTAAAATGTACAGTGGATTAAAATGGTTACTAGTGCTCCCCTGTTTTGTTCTAAAATATAGATAAATAACTAAGTATACCTTCAAAAAATCGAAATAACATTTCATAAAACTGTAAGATATTACAATTTGTGAAAGAAAAACAGATTTTTAACAATAAAAATTGAGCAAACATTAACAGAATTGCAAAACTTTTTAATCCATAGAAAGCCAAAGTATGCTCCATTTCACACCTTTTTTAAAAAATAATGAACAATAGAGAACAGAGTTTCATGAAATTACAATTCTTTAAAGACATAATGTGCAGAACTAAAATTAAGCAAACACTAACATAATTGCATAACTTTCCATTCATAGAAAGTATAGATACGTGTATAGAAATTAAGCTTTTCTTATGTCACTCAGATTTCTCTTTTATAGAAAGTATAGATGTTATATTATTCTATTAAGATTTGTACACAAATGTGACAAATATCACTCTTTCTCAAATCTGATTCACATAACAACCTATTCAAACATCCAACTTCTTCAGAACAAAATAGCATATGACTCACATATGTCAAACTGGTCAAGTGAAAGCATAAAATAGAGATGTACCAGTCCATGTTTTAGTAGCATTTGACGCACATGTACATTTCCTTGCTTCAAACTTTGATTGCAGAACAAATGAACTGCAGCAGCAATATGCCTAAAGTCTTAAAAAGTCATATAACGTAATTAGTGATCAAAATTAGAAAACTTAAAAAAGGATATGTGTGGCTTGTGTAATACCAGTTGTTTTTGCTAGAGCTAAGTGGTCTTGACAGCTGCTTTAACTGAAGTTCTTCTATGCCATTAAAAATCCTAAATTGCACAATGGTATTAAAACAATTATAACTTCTTTTAACTTGGTTTTTGCTATGCTTATATACAAAATATTACAACTAACAAACTTTTCAATCATTGAACAATATCGTCATTGTAATTTTGATATCAAACGTCAATCTATCTCTAATAAGCGAACAAAATAGCATCCTTCAAACAATTATAATCACCAGCTAGAAAATTAGCAATGATTCAACTCATTCGTAGACCAAATTTACACCTAGTACACTGAAAATTAGCATAATTAATCCGCTCGTAACACAAATTCCTTAGAAATGATAAATTCCGTAGTATAACAACAAATGTTCGTAGTTTTTATAGACAATCAAAGCTTAATCGTATAAATACTTCAACTTCATAGAGATTAATTATATTACAAACTAATAACAGTAATTTTAGTATCATAATTCGTGTAATAGAACAGATTCTTCAATATTATGAGCAATATAGCTTTTGAAAGGCTCGAATCAGAAACATACGTTCATTTAACACACACATATCTGAAATCTTCGATTAAGTAGAATTAGAGAGATGAGTACCTTGATTAATGAACGATTGTCTCTGACAAAATCAACGAATCTATATCAACTAGAAAGACAAATCGACGAATTAGAGTTATCGATTAAGCTCACCATGAATCAACAATGAAGGAGAGGTGGCTAGGGTTTAGTGAAAGAAAACGCAGAGGTATGAATTTCTCTCTCTGCACTTGTAATGAAAGAAAGTGTTGACTCTCCACAATTCTCCATCATCGTTGACTGTTATTGAAGAAAAGAATTAATCGATTGATGAGATGAGATTAGATTGAACTTAATCACATTCATATCATCAATCAACAACCACTTAAAACACGAAACCTCACCGTGTTCGATTCAACACCGTCACCGGATTTCTTATGGACTGATGGAAGGATCTGGATTTGAGAGAGAGATGGATTGAATTTTGAAAGTGGAGCCAGATTTCATGTATCATATATATGTGTATGTATATGGTTTGAATTTTGAAAATGGAGGCAAAACTTATGTATTATTGAATATGGGCAGTGGTTTTGATGGCAGAGGTTTCATTTATGAATAAAGGGCAGATCTTTGAACTTTAAAAGTGGGCCAGACCTTTGAAATTTGAATTAGAGGCAGATGTTTGAATTTTAAATGTATTTTAAATTAAGCTTGATGATGTAATAATGACATAAGAAAAGCCTTATTGGACAGCCTCTCTCGGTGACACATCAGCTTTTCTTATGTCATTGGGATTTCTCCTTTTATAGAAAGTATAGATAGATTTGTAAAGGCTTTGACATTTTGGTCCTTGAGTTTGATCACTTTTTTTCATTTTAGTCCAAAACTCAAACCTTTTAAATCTGGGTCTCTGTGGTTTCACTTTTATCGCCATTTTGGTCCAAAAATCAAATCACTTGTTATTTATCTAATAAAATCTGGTTATTTTGTCTTTTTCTTCGGGGACAAAATGGTCCATCTGAATTTATAATAACATATTATTAATTAAATTAATTATTATATTAAATCTCTTTACCCTCATAAATAGTCAAATATAAGTTCATCTTCCCCAAATTATCTTCTCCCCACACCAAACCCTAATCCCTAATTCATCTTCTTCATCTTCAGGTGTTTAACTGAACCCATTGAATTAAAAAGATATATAGACATCATGTATAACTAGATAGTGAACTGAAACAGATAATATAATGACAGTCGCAATTTTGCCTAAATTAACAAAAAAAGAACCGAAAAATGATTAAAGAAAAGAAAATATGCACCTGAAAGTCGAAGATCTTCAAGAGAATCACGATAAGGAAATGGGATTAAGTAATCATCTTCCTCAGAACAATCAATGAGTTGTGAATTATCATCTTCAAAACTACTTTGCATCTGTTGACCTTTGACTTCAACCGCGTCGCTCTCAAGATCAATAACCTCCAACTGTCTAGTTAAATCACTGACTTCATCTTTCTGACTTTTTTGGTCTAAACTCATCATTTTGTTCTTTAAAATCTCTTTCGGTATTTGCTCGTCTGGCTTTGACTTGCTATAATTAGAACCAACTTTTCTTGCATTCGCTTTTCTACTAAGATTCTTTCCAGACATTAAGCAATTCCAGGTGGAGACACAAGGAGAAAGATTAGACTGACCTTTAGAAATTGAATCAAAGAATCCGATCCTTGGTGATGGCACATACACTGTGTTCCAGAGTCTCACTTAACTAAAGAAGAGAAAGGAATTGGAAAGAAAGAGGATAGTAATGATGTTCCAGAGTTTTTTATATGGGGAGAAAGGGGAAGAAGAGAAGAGAATGAGGAGGGTTTTTTTCCCTTATATGTTTCATTCCAAATCGGAATGATTATCAGAGAACAGAAGAGATAAACATCATGTTCCTAATTCTCTTCCAATTTTACCCTCGTAAGAAATATGGCGGGTATATCTCCCACATCCCGCCAAATCATCAACCCACCTTCCATCATCTATCCCTCAATTGCAAAACTGTTCGATCATCGTTTCCGTAACCTGCTCTCCTCAGCAATCAGCAGTTCATCTTCCAGGTAACATCATGTTCCTATTTCACATCCAATTTTGAGCGGCCCTCTCTTTTGCGTGGTGTTTCTATCTACAATTTTGATTAAATTAATGTGTCCAATTTCGGTTTTGGCTTCTTGAATTGGTTTCATTTGATTAAATTAGTATGAGAACTGTATGTATGTATGGATGAGGCCTGACCCTGCACTTAGTTCAGTTTCAGTTTCGTTTGTATGTAAAATTTGAGATAATTAATTGAAGAATTGCTAATTTGCAGTATGAGAACTACGGTTTAGTGATGAAAAACTGTGATAGAGATCTGAGTTAGTGTGTATAAATTTAGGGCTTCTGGTGTGTTAACGTGTATGTGTTGTGTTCTAGGTTTTTGGCACTGTAATTGCTATGAGTTTAGCGAGTATTAGATTAGATGTGAAATTCATGACTTGATCATGCTTATGAGATATGCTACTAACAGAAGTTGCTCAAATTAACTCTTGAATGCCATGATTTGATGATATTAAAATCTAATGATAGATGGTGAGAGTATGTGTTGTAAATGTATACTGTAAATAAACTGAAAGCCAAGCCAACAAGTTACAATCCAGTGAAAGAAGAAAAGTATATTGTTCGTGTATTAAATTAAAATTATAACATAGAAGTTAATATAAGGTTAAACATCATGTCTTAGACGGTTCTCGTCGAAACGGTTGTGCTATCATTTGCAGCAACACTTAAAATAATTAGGCTGTTTCTGAAATCTCATCGGGAAAACATCGCGAACAATTATTCCTAACTCGGTTGCAAAATCGGTTGCTGAAGTCCCAATGAAGGCTTTTGTGGCCTTATCCAGTGTCAAAGGAATTTTGAAACCCTCTGGCATATTCTGTAAATACCTTGTAACGCTATGATTTATACTTTTACCACGCCTCTTTGGTGGATTATCATGTTGTTTTGTAGATTGTTCTACATGTGGATCTACATGTGGTTCTGTAGGTGAATCTAAAGAGAAACATTATTCATAATCATTAGAAAACATTATTAATAAATTACCTACACCGGCCCGAACCAAAGCAGGTAGGTACAATGTTCGGTGCTTATAATTCACACGTAATCGGGTTCGGGTTGGTTCAGCTTAAAAACCAAAAGAAAAAACCCAACTTAAATCTGCTAGACCGAAGTAAGTATATAACATTGGGCTAGGTTGTGGGTTGTAATTAGAAGATTTCATAGCTGCTGAACTCTAATTTGGTACACTAGCCTAAAAGCATAAACTAAAACAAGTAAATGGAACATATGGTCTGCGTATCTTATGACCCGGTTTAACCTTCTGTGATTTCAGCTAAAAAATTGACCAGTTCAACTATTTTGAACACCTTTTAATATATTTCCTAAAGAAAGGTTTAAATGTCTTGAATATGAATGAAGATGGAACAAGTGTTTTAGAGGAAATGTGATGCGTCGAAATGGTTCGATTTGAAACGGTACTGGTTGAAACTGTACGGGTCGAACCGGTTCGCGTCGAAACGGTTCAGATCGAAACGGTTGGCGTCGAAACGGTACGGGTCGAAACGGTTCGCGTCGAAAGGTTCGATTTGAAACGGTTTGGGTCGAAACGGCACGGGTCGAAACGGTTCGATTTGAAACGGTACGGGTTGAAACGGTTCGCGTCCAAACGGTATGCGTTGAAACGGTTCGCGTCGTAAGAGCCTGATTCAGTAATTTATCAACATGATAATATTTAGCTGCTAGATCTTTTGAGCTAACAGTTATATATCTCTTTCAGTAAGCCTAAACTCACCACCCATGCCTTTAAACTTGGATTTCAAAATCTCATTTAGAAGCAACGTGCCATTTTGTGGGACATGCACCTTTCTAGTAAACTTGTTGTTCCATCTATTTGTGAGGTAATGCAGTCTCCTTGATGCCGGTATATAACTAGTTAAGTATAACTAGCAAAACTATATGCATGAGTAACTTCTAAATTCGTGATTTAATTCCTTTTAGTTGTGATTTGATTCTTTTAAGTTGTTATGTAGATGGATTTGAAGAAGAATGAAATGTTTTAAAGAAAACTCAGTTATGGTATCATCACTTGTCATGGTTTTTTTTTATTTTAATTTTACTTAAAAGGGTATAATAGTAAAATTGTCACTTTCTTTTCTTTTTCTCTGCACTCGGGAACACACAAAATGTTTATTTTCTTTTCCTTTCTTCAAACTCTGGAACGTGAAATAAATTTGTATATTTTTCTTTCTCTTATTTTCTTTTCTCTCTTAAACTTTCTTTCTTTTCTTTTCTTTCTTTTAGTAAACTCGGGAACACAGCGATAAAGACTTGACTTGAAGATGAAGAAGATGAATTAAGGATTAGGGTTTGGTGTGGGGAGAAGATAATTTAGGGAAGATGAACTTATATATGATCATTTATGATGGTAAAGAGATTTAATATAATTAATTTAATTAATAATATGTTATAATAAATTCAGACAGACCATTTTGCCTTTGAAGAAAAAGATAAAATAACCTGATTTTATTAGCTAAATAACAGATTATTTGATTTTTGAACAAAAATGGCAATAAAAGTAAAACCATAGGGAACCAGATTTAAAAGATTTGAGTCTTGGACTAAAATGACAAAAGTGAGGAAACCTCAGGGACCAAAATGGCAGTTTACTCGCTTTAATATTAAAAGACTAAATTACTGTTTAACCCCTGTAGTTTAGTCAGTTTAACCATTTTAGTTAAACAAGAAATCTTTTAATATGTTAGACCCTGAGGTTTCATTTTATAATGGTTTTGACCCCTGACACTAACTTTGTTACTTTTTTGCAGCTAAGTGTAAGGGTAATTAAGTAATTATATAACTTAGGGGCTGTTTTTTATAATTACAAAGTTCTTTTAATATTTAAGAGATTATTAATGCAATTACTCAAGTTTTTTTTTTTTTTGTTATTTTGTTATTTTAACGTTTTATATAACAAAATATGTTTTATATATACAATTAATATATATTTTCGTTAAGCGTTTGTTTTTTATAAACGTCGTTTTAAAATCATTTGTTTTTTAACCTTTTTTTAAACCGTGTATCGTTTTTAAAATTATTAATTTTTAAACCGTTTTTTATTAAAATCTTTTTTTTAAAGTTGCTTGTTTTTTAAAGTTTTTTAACAATTCATTCTATACTGTTCATTTTAAAATCACTTTTTTAACTTTTTTAAACAACTCGTTATTTCAAGTCATTAATTTTTAAAAGCGTTTCTTTTTAAACGGTTCCTTTTAAAACCGTTTTTGAGATCGTTCATTTTTTAAACTTTCTATTCAGTTTACTTATAGCTATTAGGGAAAAAAATTTCAGAAAATGAATGATTTCAAAAGTCCAAGGAATTTAAAAGCGATCTATTTTAAACGAACTAGTGGTTTAAAAAACGAAGATTAAAAAATGACGTTTATAAAAAAAACAAAACCTTAAAAAACTAAGTTAACAAGTGTAAGGAACTAAAAAACGCATGAATTTAATAAACAAAAGGTTAAAAAACGAATTTTAAATAAACAAACAGTCCAAAAAAATGAAAGATTTGAAAAACAAATAAATCATTCTAAAAAAAGTTTGAAAAATGAATGATTTTTTTGCAAACTTTTTATTAGAATGTTTCTTTATTTTCAAATCTAACATTTCTTTTGTTTTTTATACACGTCGTTTTGTAAAATTTAAAAGATGAAAGACCTAAAAAAGTGAGTAGTTTAGAATGTTTAAAAATACATGATTTTAAAAAGAATGGTAAAAAATAAAGTGTTTAAAAAAATTTAAAAGACAAACGACTTTAAATCGAACGATTTTAAAAAACAAATGGTTTAAAAAGGAACAATTTTAAAAACGATAGACGTTTAAACAAAATGTAAAATAACAAATTATTTTTTAAAACGACTTTTATAAAAATAAACGGTTAATAATAATACATATTTATTTGTATATTTTAAACGTATTTTGTTAAATAATAATCTTGAAAATAACGAAATAATAAAAAAAATCAGTAATTGCATTAATAATCTCTTAAATATTAAAAGAATTTTTTAATTATCAAAAACAGTCTGTAAGGTATATAATAACCTAATTACCCTTACACTTAACTCAAAAAAAAAAGTAAAAAAGTTAGTGTAAGGGGCCAAAACCATTATAAAATACAACATTGGGGTCTGACACGTTAAAAGATTTATTTTTAGGCTAAAATGGTTAAACTGTCTAAACTACCGGAGCTAATACACTAATGTACTCTTATTAAAATTTTCATATGTGATATATCTCCTTATTTGTTTGACAAGTACCATATCTAGTAAGTTATGCTTAGCATGTTGCCACGAGACAATTTTAAATAAAATTTATATTGAAACATAAATAAAACAAACAGTCTGTATTAACGGTTTAAAAATTTATAATTATCTACTACAAAATAAAAGGTACAAAAATATTAGTGTCTTGTGTGACCAAAATATAACGCTATATGTAATGGTTTCACACGTCTTCTCTGTTACGTCAAAAAGTGTCACATCTTTGCCATGTACTCATGAACTCGCACTCGCTTTTTTTCAGCTTTAGCGTCTAGTAGTTTCATAAGTTTTCAGCACCCACTACCCATTAAAGTAACATTTAAATGGATAAATAAAAAATATGTGAATTATGAGTGGATGAACAAACAGTGAGTGTTGCTTATTTTTTTTAATTGGCACACCTAATTAATTATCCTTCATCACGCCATCACCTTTCTCCTTCGCTGTGTGAACTATATGATGCCTACAACTTCCTAAGCCTTACTAACGCCCCTTGGAGCGGTATATGGGGCGTGAAGGAGAGTAAAAATGCAAGGTGGCTTGGGGCGTGACTTAATTACACTTAGCCAAAATTCATAACATGTCCAGAAAGATGCACACACCCATTTCTACATCAATGGTAGATATGTACATATTATGAACATGAATGCCGAATAGGCTTTTATATTGAACCGTGGAAGGTTATCTGTTTGGTATGTAGTGATGAAATAGACGAGGGAATGCAATGAATCACTACCATTCCATGTCGTGTTTGGTTATCACGTGGGAATGGAATGAATATTACTGTGTATTCTTTGGTTGACAAGAAGACAGAGGAATAAAATCGGTGGTGAGTGTGGTGGTGGCAGCGGCAGTGGTGGCCATCAGCAGTAGACGGGGGCGGCAGGGGCAGCGGTGATGGGTGGCAACGATGTTGGGAGGGTGGCAACGGTGGAGGTGGTTGGTGGCGGCAGAGGCGGTGGTGGGTGCCGGCTTTGGCGGGTTGCGGGTGGAGGTGACTAGTGGGTGATTGTGGTGGTGGGGGTCAGTGATGGGTGGTGGTGGCGGCGGCGGTGGTGGTGGCGGGTGCCGGCTTTGGATGGTTGCATGTAGAGGGGACTAGTGGGTGGTTGTGGCTGTGGTGAATTTCGTCAGTTGCCTATTTAGAGGATTCGTTGGCCGTTAAAAAAAAACTATTGTTATGCTTAAGTTTTCAAGAGAATGAAGAAGTTGAGGATAACTTCAAGTTAGAGGGCGCAATTCACTATGTATGTCCCTGAATAACTGAAATGGCTTTATTTGTTTTGCTACCCATTTCAGTCTTCGACAATAACAAGACATATGAGAAAACTTGGAGTTATAATGGCTTTGTTGGGCACGTTCACCAATTTTTTTTTTTTGCTTTAGCCCATCTTTGGAGGTATAATTTAGCGATTCATAAGTTTTGCCTTCATTATTCCTCTTGGCGATTTTCTAATAAGTTAATGTAGTCAGTCATGTAAACTACGAGTTACCGAATAGCAGAAGAGTTATGGATTTATAACCTACCATAAAAGGAAACGTTGATAAATGAACGGAAAACGAGTACATCCCTGTAACTTGTTGACTCCACTGCAACGCGCGGGTTCCCGCTAGTAGATATTATAGATTCCATACTCTTATCTTACCAATAACTTAGCTTAATTATTGAAGACCAAATATACGTTTTCTTTTTTAGTCACCCTCATGGTTTGTGGGGGTAATTATCAAGAACAAACCGGACCGAACCGGAAGCGTTTAACGATAGAAGATAATATGTTGGGTCAAATTCCCATTTTTCTCTGGGGACTACTGTAACACCCAAAAAATATTAAATTTTATATATATATATATATATAGGATAAGGATCATGTGAGAAGTAGTAGGCTAAATGAGAAACTTAAGAAGCATTCTGGACCACACATTTTCCCTAAGCAAAAAAATGCAAAAAAAAGGTGAAAAAATGCAATTTTTTTTTTGTTTTTTTTTTTTTGGAAAAATCGCATCTTTTTTTTAAGAATTAAATTTTTTTTTTTTTTTTTTGGATTTATACACATGTGTATATTGTTAATCTTTTAACTATACATATATGTATATTGTCAATTATACATATATGTATATACATGTTTAAAATTGAAAAATAAGTGTTATTTAGGGTTTAGCATTCACTACAAAAAAAATGACTTTTGGGGACTGAAAAATCAGTATCTGATGCGTAAGAATCAGTCCCTAATGGTTATCAGGGACTGATTTGCCAGTCCCCAGCCAGTCCTGGATACCTAGTACTAGATACTGGTTTTAACAACTAAGAATCAGTCCCTATTGTACGACACCAAACAGGACTAATAGTCAGTCTCAGATACATAAAAATTCAGTCCTAAACTTACCTCCTGGTACCATGTCATTTCAGTCCCCGATGCATTTCTTCGATGACTAAAAAATTAGTCTCGGATACTACAATAGTTTAGTCCCAGGTGTATTACTTTAAGGACTGAAAATCGGTCCTATAAACATGTCTGTATTGTCCCTAATAAGTTTTGTTAAGTTCGTGATTCCATGTCAAATCAGTATCCAATAAGATGTTTTAGAGACTAAAAATTATTCTCAAGTGCCACATAATTTCGGTCCTTAATATGCTTCTTTTAAGTACTAAAAATTAGTCTCACATACTATCTTATTTTAGTACTTAATATGTACTTTTAGGGATTGATAATCAGTTTAAAATAACAAATATTTTTAGTCTCCAATATGTTTATTTAGGGTCTGAAAATTAGTCGCTTAAGTTAGTCCCAAATATCTTTTTTAGTGACTATCTTTTAGTCTCTAATACTATGTGTCACTTTCAATATGGTTTTTTACATACTGAAAAATAGTCGCAAATACAATTTTAGTTGAGTCCCTAACATGCATTTACAATTCCTAACAAATATATTCTAGGACTAAAAAGTAGTCGCCGATAGAATTTATAGTTTTATATATTAAACCATTCTCATTAACACAATATTAATATTATTCGTCAAAATGATTCTAGCTTTTTTAACTCACAATAAACTCAAGCATTAATGTCATAACAATAGCTAATGAAAATCAAAATAACACCAGTTCATCAATTCTGAAATTTAGAAGAGTATTAGAGAAAAAAAAGTAATAAACATCTTAACTAACTCCCTAGATAGTGTTGTCACTTTCGTTGTGTAGTCCATTCAAACCATCATCTTCACCAGCATCATTTGTAGATATTGTGCTCTCGAAATCTGGATATTTTCGGCTCAAGAACTCTGTCACTCTTTCGTTTTTTTCGTTACTCTGTTTCAATTCCTCCTTGAGTTCAGTAACCTCATTTCTCAAATCTTCATTCTCAGTTGAATCTCGTTGAGATGATTCGACTGCCGATTTCATCCAGTTATCTTTTTTCCTTAACACAGGACCAACACCTACCTCGCATGCTGATTGTATTGTTTTAGCCCTGCCACATACACTTTTGATGGCTTCTCTCTCCACGTCGTGTTCCATAGCAGTAGTAACGATGGTTCCTTCGGTATTCAATCTAGCCATGGCCGCCTCTTTATGTTTACAAATATTATCCTAACATAATAGAAGGTAGAAGAATAACATTTAAAACTTTTTGAGACCCAAATAAATATTTGACAAAAAAATCTAATTCATAAGCTTTTAAGAGGGAGATGCTTACATATACAATATGTGAATCTTCATTTAGCCATCCTTTTTTCTTGGCATTATAGTGCAGCTTGTAGTAAACTTCTAATGGGCTAGGTGGCAGCTGAGTCTCAGGATTTCTCTGCCATCATAAAACTTATATAATGAAGAATAAATATATTGTAAAAAAAGTGAAATCAATCTTTTTAAAACATATATAAATCTACTAGTTGCTTATTCAAACAAGTAAAATTTTCTATAACATTCTACTACTAGATAACAATAACTTATTAAATTACGGGTCGAAAAGCGTAAACTTACAATTTTGAATGCATGATTGGCTATCGACCGAGAGCCCCCTGCTTATAATTACTTGTTTTCTTCTGTTAAGTTCCATTTGATCACTATATTTCTACAAAATTAAAACTCAACATACATGTCAGAACCCGAAAAAATAAGAACATAATTAGTGAATATAAATTATGATTTGTAAATAAAATCAGCATACTAACCCGGGTTTTTTCTGACTCCCAATAGTCGCATAGATGATTCCAATCGTCTTGATTCCGACAATCAACATGCATATTAGATCTTGCCAACCTTGGATTCGTTTTTCCTCCATTGTTCTTCCAGTGCTGACTCAAAACACCCCTACTGCGTTTCCACTGGATATGTAGTCGACTATTTACATACTCCATTACAACGTTATCTGTTCGCAATAGCTTGAATTTTCCCTACATTTAACACATATGTTAGTAATAGAAATGAAAACGTAAGGTCATAATAGCTTCTCAATGATTTAAAGAAAGATATATACAACTTACTTCTAATTTCTCATACATTAGAGTTTTCACATCTTCCGGTACCGAATCCCATTTGTGAAATCTCATCGGGAAAACATCGCGAACAATTATTCCTAACTCGGTTGCAAAATCGGTTGCTGAAGTCCCAATGAAGGCTTTTGTGGCCTTATCCAGTGTCAAAGGAATTTTGAAACCCTCTGGCATATTCTGTAAATACCTTGTAACGCTATGATTTATACTTTTACCACGCCTCTTTGGTGGATTATCATGTTGTTTTGTAGATTGTTCTACATGTGGATCTACATGTGGTTCTGTAGGTGAATCTAAAGAGAAACATTATTCATAATCATTAGAAAACATTATTAATAAATTACCTACACCGGCCCGAACCAAAGCAGGTAGGTACAATGTTCGGTGCTTATAATTCACACGTAATCGGGTTCGGGTTGGTTCAGCTTAAAAACCAAAAGAAAAAACCCAACTTAAATCTGCTAGACCGAAGTAAGTATATAACATTGGGCTAGGTTGTGGGTTGTAATTAGAAGATTTCATAGCTGCTGAACTCTAATTTGGTACACTAGCCTAAAAGCATAAACTAAAACAAGTAAATGGAACATATGGTCTGCGTATCTTATACCCGTTGACCGACGTACCCGAAAGACATTAGAACCGGAGCTGATTAGTTATTTAAAGAGCTATTTTGGGTATATTATAAAGGGTTTTCGGTATTGATTCAAGTCGGGTATTCATCGGGTCTGGTCGGGTAATCCAATTTGCTCACCCCTACATGATTTAAACTGGTCAAAGAGAAGCATCTTCTTCGAACTCCCATATTGGCCTAAGTTGTTGATTCGTCACAACATTGACGTGATGCATGTTGAAAAAATGTGTGTGAGAACGTGTTAGGAACCCTGTTAAACATAGAAGGAAAGACGAAAGACACTGACAAAGCTCGGCTAGATTTGGAAGATATGAACATACGTAAAGAGCTTCACTTGGTGAGGAAGAATGATCATTGGGTTAAACCACATGCTTCGTACGTTTTAACTCGCGATGAGAGAAAACAATTTTGCAATTTACTTAGCTCAGTGCGTTTTCCAGATGGGTATGCTGGAAATTTAGCTAAAAATGTAAATGTTGAGGACGGTAAGGTATATGGGCTTAAATCACATGAATGTCACGTCTTGATACAACGCATCATTCCTATTGCAATTCGTCCCTTTATGACAAAACAAATCCGTGATGCGATAGTGGAGCTGTCTCAATTTTTCAAGAAACTTACTGAAGTCACATTATACGTCACAGAGTTGGAAGCGTTACAAAAAAACATAGTCAAGATTTTGTGCAAGCTTGAACAAATATTTCCCCCGTCATTTTTTACAGTTATGATGCATTTGTGTGTGCATCTTCCTCAAGAGGCAATTTTGGGAGGACCTGTGCAATCAAGGTGGATGTATCCGATCGAAAGATACCTTGGCCATTTAAAGAAATATGTTGGAAACAAAGCAAAACCCGAAGGCTCGATAGCAGAAGGTTATGTTGTTGAGGAAGCTATAACATTTTGTTCACACTATTTACGAGGTGTTGAATCAAAGTTGGATAAACGTGATAGAAATGTTGACAAAACCTCTAGTGATGCTTGAAGCTTTGCGTTAGATATTTTTAGATTGAATGGTCGAGGTATTGGAAAGAAAGAAGTTCACATGCTTCCTACTAATCTTATGAAGAAAGCAATATGGTTTATCTTCAACAATTGTCAAGAGGTTCAACCGTACTTAGAGTAAGTTTTTTTTTAATATTTGGTTGTATATTAGTATTAAGTGTCACATGTTAGTAAATTTATAGTTTATCTACACGTGGCAGGGAACACTTACAAATTTTACAAAATCAACATCCGGAATCATCAGATTTTTCTGAGATGCAACAGTCTACATTCCCGGATTGGTTTGCAAAACGAGTAACAATCGCACTCTATTTTACTTACTTTACTTTGTGATATTGTACTGCATTCTAATAACATGATTACTATGTTGAAAATTGAGAACAGGTTCGAGAGATGTATGTGCTAAATCCATCTCAAATTAATGAGGAGTTATATGCGCTGTCTTGCCTTCCTGATAATCGAGTTTCGTCACAAAGGGGATACATAGTGAACGGAGTAAAATTTTTAGTTAAGTCAAGCGATGACTGCAGACAAACACAAAATTGTGGAGTTACAGTACCGAGCGTTCATAATGATATCGAGGACGATTACTATGGATACCTTGATGAAGTCATTGAATTGTCATTCATAAGAGGTTATCGTATTATTTTATTCAAATGCACATGGTTTGATACTGATCGACGAAGAAAGCACGTGATATTTAAACCTCATTTCATAAGCATAGACACGTCCCGACATGCTTATAAGGATGATCCTTTCATTTTAGCAAACCAGGAAAAACAAGTGCTTTATATAAATGATATACTTAAACCGAATTCACAATGGAAAATCATTGAAAGAATTACCCATAGGCACTTGTGGGATATTCCAGAAAATCAGAATGCAGAAGATATGTTAGAAGATGTCAACCTTCATCGTGAAGATGAAATTGTTGAAACTGTTGATGTTCAACATCATTTTGATGGCACTAAAGATGGTTTTATTACTGATGAGATAGATGATTCTGATCATAGCATGGAAGATTTTGGTTCAGAGACAAATTTGGATGAGTCAGATGCTGATAAGCCCAGTAATGAAATTGAAAATGATGAGTCAGACAATGATGATTGATAATGTTCATTCTATAAATTTTGTAAGAGTTTTGATTATTTAAATTTTACGAAGTACTAGTCTCTTACTAATATATATATGTAATAGTATATTTTGTTTTACGTTATCTAATCATTTACTATAAATATTATGTTTGCAGGTAAACGTATAATTATCAAGGAAGGAATCACACGTAGTATTTAATAAAGTTTGGCAAAGTTGAACAACACTCGATTTTGGTTTGGATTGGGCTCAATGATGTGTTTTAGAGGCTTGTGCTACTTGGATGTGTGAAGGTTGTTAATGTGCTGCAATCGGTTGATTTAGATGCTAATAATTTATTATGTATTTTCTTGAACTTTGCACTTATTTTATGTTCATTTAGACTAATTTTGGAAATATCATGTATTATGTTAAACGTATAATGCATATGCTTTTTTTTAAATAGTGTTTAGGTTATCCATGATCTTATATCTACAAAGAAGCTTTGTGCACTAAATAATAGTGTCCAATATGGTTTTTACAAGTACTTTAGAGACTGATTTCCAGTCTTTAGTTCTTTTATAACAGTTGATCGAATTCACTAGGGTGTAAACAAGCCGAGCCGAGCCAAAACTTAACTATGCTGGAGCCTGATAAGTGAAGCTTGGGTTGGGCTTGTTTATAAAAAAATTTCTTTTCTTAAACTAAATACTAGTCCATAATATAGTATGTTACAATAAATATGAGGACTAATTTTGAGTCCATAATTTCTTCTTTAAAATACAATGATTTGTATCGATTATTAGAGACTAATTATCAGTCACAGTTTCTTATGTCTATATAAAACTTTGGAGACTGAAAATCAGTTCCTAATAAGTTTTCGAAAAGTTTTAACATATTTGGACACTGAAAATTAGCCACCAATCATTTCCTATATAAAAAGGTATTCAAAACTGAATATCAGTCCCTAATTATGGTTGTCTTGAAAATATTAATAACTTATATTCAGTCCCGAATATGTTCCATCTATATTGGAGACAGAATATTAGTCTCCAAGATAGATATGTCATTTTTCAATATAGAGGGAACATATTTGAGACTAAAATTTAGTAGTCAATAATCGTCCTTCCAAAACGCTATACCATGCAAACATATTTGCGACTGAAATTCAGTCTCAAATAAGGTGTTTAGATATTAGAGACTGATTTCTAGTAACTAATATAGGGTGCATAGAAATCAGTCCTTAATATTATCAGTGACTGATAAATCAGTCTCAAATATTACGTATTGGAGACTGATATATCAGTCCCTAATAATTTAGTATCTAATGGACACATTTCTTGTAGTGATTAGGGTTTAAGGTTTAGCTTTATGGTTTAGGGTTTAGCTTTAGGGTTTAACATTAGGGTTTAGTATTAGGGTTTAGCAATAGTATTTAGGGTTTGGCATTAGGGTTTAGCTTTTGGGTTTAGCATTAGGGTTTAGCTTTAACTTTTGGGTTTAGCTTTATCTTTAGGGTTTGTATTAGGGTTTAGCATTATGGGTTTAGCTTTAGTGTTTAGTTTTAGCTTTTGGGTTTAGCTTTAGGGTTTAGCTTTAGGGTTTAGCATTAGGGTTTAGCTTTAGGGTTTAGCTTTAGGGTTTAGAGTTTAGGGTTTAGCTTTAGGGTTTAGCATTAGTGTTTATGGTTTAAGATTAACAATATACACATTTTTTCAATTTTAAACATGTATATACATATATGTATAATTGACAATATACATATATGTATAGTTAAAAGATTAACAATATACACGTGTATAAATCCAAAAAAAAAAAATTTTTTAATTTTTTTTTTAATCCTTAAAGAAAAAGCAGCGATTTTTCAAAACAAAAAAAAAAAAATTTGCATTTTTTTCACCTTTTTTTTACATTTTTTGCTTAGGGAAAATGTGTGGTCCAAATTGCTTCTCAAGTTTCTCAAATAGGGTGGACTTCTCTTAGGATCCCTACCCTATATATATATATAGGATTAGGTTCAAACGTGAACAAATTTCCAAGAGTGAACCGCGTGAACTGATCTGAACCATTGATTCCATATGCATTTAACAAGGGTAAGATTGTAACTTTATATAACTATTGAATTTAAATTATTGTCTTATTAATTTCAAAATCCTAACATATTTAAATCATCATCAGTTACCAACATTTTCGACATCTACAAAACAATTACTTATTTTAAATATGTTAGGATAATCTTAACTTATTTTAATATTGTCATTGTTTTTGGTCATAGTAGCAAGATTCGAATTATAGTTTTAGTCTTTTTTTGGTTGAACTAGAGTTTTCAGTCATCTTTTTTATTGTGTATAACTCTTAGCTCCGTAGTACACATGTGTACTGCTGTGTTCTATACATTCCAACATGATAGTACACATGTGTATAATACATGGTATAGTACACATGTGACCCGCAACATTGTTGTCTTAGCTCTGTAGTACACATGTGTACTGCTGTGTTCTATACATTCCAACACGATAGTACACATGTGTATAATACATGGTATAGTACACATGTGACCCACAACATTGTTGTCTTAGTTCCGTAGTACACATGTGTACTGTTGTGTTCTACACATTCCAACACGATAGTACACATGTGTATAATACATGGTATATTTACGGGATTTACTCTCTTATTATTGGAAATAATTTTCTTTCCTAGTTTTAAATAAGCAAAATAATATAATTACACTTCTACCCTTTTAATTTTAATAAAACAATAAAATCTAACCTATTAATTACAATCATGCCACCCCTTTAAATAATCAAGATCATATTAATCAGCGGTCAAGATTTGTTCACGCAGTTCACTCTTGGGAGGTTGTTCACGCTGGAACCTTACCCTATATATATATATATATATATATATATATATATAGGGGAACGCTAGAATGAGAACCACCTCCAGTTGTAAGAACCGCGAGAACCACTTTACACCAATTACAACCTGCCATGTCATTAGTTCACATGTCTTTTAAGAAGGTTACTATGGTAATTTTACCTCCTCCCACCCTTTCAATCTCAAATCAGAAAAATTGGGTTTGCCGGCTTCACATACTTCGAGTGTCAGGGCATGATTTCGAATGCACTGTAGAGTTTCACAATCCCAAAGTGTTGAAGCAAACCCCCTTCCTTTTATAAACAACAACTCCGTTCTTCAGTCACCCACCTCTCACCTTCTGCCTATTTTTTCTCTCCTCTCCTCCTGCTTCCCTATTTCGTTTAAAACCTACTTCAATTTTACCTACCTCTCTGGATAAAACCCACACAAAATTTCCGACCCATAATGTTCAATCCTCCGATTGCAGAGGGCGACGGTGGCATTTTTGGAGATGCTGATAATAGGTTGATTTGCACACCGCAACGGAACTCCGGAGTTGGTAATGATGACGGCGATACTCTGTTTCCAGGGCAGGCTAATATGACCGGAGTTGGGTTTGTGGAGCGAGGATCCAGTTCCGGGGCTTTCGAGACTCCATTGATTCCAACAAGTAAGCCAACGGACAATGGTAATATATATATCGGTCAAGCACTTAAATTTGTATATTTTTTTAATGTTTTAATCTTTTGATCGCGGTTGGGTATCAAGTATGTTTAGTTGGTTGAGTCTTTTTTGGGGTCAATTTGATACTGGGGTCACTATTTGTGGATTTATGTATATTTGTTTTTAATTTTTGTAGTTGGGTTTTACAGAATTAAATGATTGGTTTTTTTAAAACAGAGGTTTGGTTATTTAAAAACAGATGTTTGTTTTTTTGCAAGTTGACCCTGGTTTTGACCCACCCTAATTCTGCTGATAAGTTGTTTTGGTTAAAAAACGATTTTTTTTAGGTTTTGATCATGTTTTAGTTGTTTTGGTATAACAAAAAATGGTTATCTGGTTTATTTGTTATTTGCATTCTGCTTTTGTTCCTAGGCCATTTGGTTACATTCAATATTGTGGTGTACTTTTTGGAAGAACCATTTGTTGGTATTCACCAATTATTGCACAGAAATTTAGTTGAATGCTATTACGTTTCGTAGTCGTCTTTTTATGTCTCATGTATAAAGAATTTTTTTGGTGCGTTTATATCCGCAGACCACGCCACAGATTCAGAGGAGGAGTGCTTTTCCTGGTTCACTCCGAATGGGACGCGCTACTGGAGCCTGGCTGCGCCGGACCACCTGAAACCAAGACTTGGAACCGTGTTTTAGCAGTGGGAAGACGTGGTCGAGATGTACGATATGTACGCTGATCACTGTGGGTTTTCAACTAGGTTGGGAACAATTAAGCGAAAGAAAGGAGCCATGACGCACCGTTACATTGTTTGTTCCAACCACGGCAAGCCGCATAGCCAGAGTAGGAACTTCGACACCCTTGACTAGACGTCGCTGAAGATTAGGCAGTCCACTTTCCGTGTGTGTGACTGTAAAGCCTGTATACGTGTGAAGTTCGATCAGACATCTCGCGGTTGGGTCTTGTATCACTTTGAAGATAACCATAACCATCCAATGGTCCCAGTGCATAGCAGAGATCTTACGAAAAAACGGAGGAGGCTTGATTTTTTTTACGAAGGACTGTTCTAACTAACCAAGACCCGGCCTTGTTTCAGCAACCACGTGTACGCCTCGTTCTAACTGACCACGTGTACGCCTTGTTTCAGCAAACGTGTTTTTACGAAAAAACGTATACAGTCTTTTATTTTGTGAGAACAAGGCTGGGCTGCTTGTTTCAGCGTGGTTTCTGGAGGCGCATAACAAGCAGCCCAGCCTTGTTCTAACTGACCAAGACCCGGCCATGCGCCAAGCTGTGGCTGCTGTGCTCGATCAGTCTCTTCATCGCTTGTGCATGTGGCATATTATGAAGAAATTACCTTCCAAGGTAATTTCCAATCCAACGTCTGCTTTGGCTAAAATTAGTTTTTTTTTTCTTCTGAGCTGTTTTTTTTTTTTGTCTTGTAGATTACACGCGAAGTCGCACATAACTCTGAATTTCGGGCTGCCATACATAAACTGGTATGGAACATTTATATTAAACCGGAGACGTTCGAAAGGAGATGGGGGAAGCTGCTAGAGAAGTATGGGCTCGAAGAGCACGAGTGGTTGAGAGACATGTACAACATTAAGGAGATGTGGGTACCGACGTATTTCAGAGAAATTCAAATGTCCTGTTTGATGAAGACTACATCCCGATCCGAGAGTTCGAACTCCGTGTTTAAGGTGAACTCCTCCTGGGCGAACACCCTTGTTCATTTTTTTTGTGTTACGACTCGACATTGGAATCCCAACGATACAGGCAGAGGGTTGGGGACTTCAAGGAGGATGATCGCGCACACGAGTTCAAGACGGGTTTGGCGATAGAGAAGCACTGCGCGTTATTGTATTCCCCGACCATATTCGTTGAGGTTCGCAAAGAAATCCTGAAGGGCCTTTTACACTATTACACTACCGGTGTCGAAGAAGTCGATGGCAGGAAGATATATACCGTTTCGCACTTGGACAAGAATTCCGATGTCGTCAATGATTTCACGGTATTGGTCATTTCCTGAATTTTTTTAAAGGAAACTATTTTTTTCCTAAAAGCTGGCCGTATTTTTCCCGTCATAATGCAGGTTAAAGTTGATCCAGAGGAGGACACTACAACATGCTCGTGCAACCTGTGGTGACGTATCGGATATCTTTGCAGGCATATATTCTGCGTCTTCCGGCAAACGAAGGTGGACGAAATACCGCTTAAGTATGTGGTTAGTCATTGGGGATGTCACGTGTTGCCAAAGTCTGTTTTCCGTGTCGAGTTCAGGTATGGGGTAGATTTGTCTCCAGAGGCGTTGACCCGGAACAACCTGGTGGATTGTTTTTCTGAAGCGCTACAGGCTGTGGTGGGCGACCGGGCAGCAATGGAGGATTTTCTTGTCAAAATCAAGGGCTGGACGAAAGAAATCAGTGATGCTCGCCGTGGAAAATCAAACGCTGACGCACCAGAAACACAGGTTATGGCTGATATGCTTGGAGTGGTTGAGGAAGGTGAGACTAGCACCCCCGTTTCCTGCTCAAATCCTTAAGGCATACGCAATAAGGGATGCGGCACCAACAAACGCATGATTGGGCCGGGGGAAAGGGCTGTCCAGATTCAGCAAAAGCCCCAACGATTATGTAGGACATGCAACCGGTTTGTTAGCGGGCATGACTCGCGCAACTGCCCGGAGAAGCGAAAGAACGCAAAACATTAGACAACTGGTTCTGAATGGGTGCTGTGACGGGGGGTAGCGTTTTTTGGATCGGGGTTGATCTTATGAACCGGTGGTGCACGCTGGGTTGACGTGTGTTTTGGTGACAACTATGGTTGTGTTTGGGCAAAGGTAATAGTTTTATGGTATCTTATATATCTAACTTTTGGTACAACCGTAAATTGTATAAAGTAACCCCCCCCCCTCGTCTTTTGTGGTATGGATACAGTACTTAGTTTATGTTTTTGTACCCCCCCCCCCCCTTCGGTGAATGAATGTTATGCTTGTATGCTCTCGGTTTGTCATCCCCCCCCCCCCTTATATATTTTTTATGTAATGATATGGTCTTGTCTGATTAAGAAGGGAAAAACATTACATAAAGTTTTTCCGGGCAAAAGCGTAAAAGCTTAAACTGTAAAGTGTAAATTTACGTAACCCGTATAACGTAAAACCTTGAAAACTGTATAACGTAAATTTGAGTTTTTGTATAAAAAAAGAGTTAAAACGTTAATTTAAGAAAAACGTAAACCATTTTTGCGTAAGACCTAAAGGGTAAAGATGTAAAGCCCTTAATCGTAAAAGCTTAACATTTTTAACGAAAATCTTAAACGTTTTTAAGTTTGATATTGTTGAACTGTTTACGGGGACCGTAAAAAAAGTTACATAATCTGTAAAACGTAAATTTAAGTTTTTGTATAAAAAAAGAGTTAAAACGTTAATTTAAGTAAAACGTAAACCATTTTTGCGCAAGACCTAAAGGGTAAAGATGTAAAGCCCTTAATCATAAAAGCTTAACATTTTTAACGAAAATCTTAAACCTTTTAAGTTTGATAATGTTGAACTGTTTACGGGAACCGTAAAAATAGTTACATAATCTAGAGATCGGGAAACGTGACTCTTTAGTAAAACTGTAAAACGTAAGTTTTCGTAAACCGAAAAACATTTTCGCGCCACATGTTAAGGGGTAAGAAGTCACGGCCCCCGACCCGGTTTGACCCGTTTCAGGAGCCGCGGGACAGAAATCCCGTGGTATTTATTTAATTGAGTTTAACAGCGGAAGTTTATCATCAGGATCTTTTTAAAACTGAAATATTTCCCGATTATTTTATTTCACAACTTGGGATAAAACCCCGGTAATTTACAATACTATGATTTCACGGAGAAATCTTTATTTTACAAAACATATTTCTTTATTTTATAAAGAGCCACTTTCTTAAGCTTGCAGTGCTCCACATCACCTTTCCTGAATCACAATAGATAACCTGAAACATGTTTGAAAAAGGTTTTGTCAGCGGAAAATACTGGTGAATCATTCTATTTAATAAAACGACATGTTTGTTATAATTTACAGTATTAAGGGTGAATCATTCTATTTAATAAAACGACATGTTTGTTATAATTTACAGTATTAAGGGTGATTACATTGTTTCTATATCAACCAACTACCCACAGTATTTGTCACTTGACTTATTTCTGTGACTGTGGTCATACCACCCATTGGCTAACTTGTTGTCCAATGGTGGCGGGAAAAAGTAATGTATACAATACCCCACATACCGGCTGTAATTTGGTGACTACAAAGACTTAATCCCTGTAATTATAACTTTTAAAAATATTTAAGAATTTATAAAGCACTTTGATAAAAAGAGAATGACTCACATTGCAGATTTAATTTGAGCAGAGCCTAGCCTACTGATTAGCCTTTTAACCTAAATTTAAAAACATGCACACAATTCGGTTAGTAACTTAATACAGCATTTACGATAAATCACGAGATTAAACCTTCACATCGAATGACAAAGTGCGATACTTAAACATCCATTGAATTAACAACGAATGACAAAGCATAAACCCTAATGTGGGCAGCACTTAAACATCCATTGGATAGTTTAATCGATCGGACATTGAATCGTATCAGCGATCGAGTTATTACCCTGATTGCGGCAGCACTTCGTGATTCGTGTGTGTTTTTGTAGTAAACAGAACGTAATTCAGTGTGTATTTCGAGTTTGTTCGTCGTTTTAATTCCAGAAATCAAGTCCCAATGCCCACTATTTATACACGAATTTTGACTAGCTTACGGACCGTAAGACTCATCCCTTACGGTCCGTAAGGGACACGAAATCACCCTAGGTTAACCACGTCCTTGCCTAGCCTTGCTGAATTGACAGTTTTGTAAATTCGATTTTTGACAACAAGATTTTAAGATAATCGTAACTAGGGTTTACCCCCCCCCCCCCCGCGTTTTAGGGGCCTTGATCCTGATTCCGATTGATCTGAAAATTTTAGGGTTTGTGCAGAATCACTTGGGTGTCTCAATTAGGGTTTCCTATTGGACAAATTAATTAAATAAATATGACTTTTGATACGAGTTGTTACATAAGACACCAAACATAAACGTATATTTTTTTTATGAAAGACGTGGTGTGTTTTTTCCACGTAAAACGTATTTTTTTAAAAATGATAAACGTTAAACCTTTTAATGTAAAACTTAATTTTTTTTTAACATAAAACGTAATCCTTTTTAAAAGTTAAATGTAAATTTTCCAACCTAAAACGTAAAAATTGATAAAGTGACTAAATGGAAGGTGATGCAATATAAGCCTTCTCTGGTTTGTCTTTTTCTAAAAAATAGTCACGGTTTTTAAACCACACAAACCAATAGTGACCCTTTGATTTGAATTGATGTCTGCACACCAGCCAGGAATATACATCATGGCATTTGGAGAAAAAATAAGCAAACCTCTTCTTTGTCTCATTGTGTTGGTCTTTCCCTATATATAGCCTACTGCCTTTTGTTTGTTTTC
Source organism: Helianthus tuberosus (assembly GCA_030545235.1). Classification (NCBI taxonomy): domain Eukaryota; kingdom Viridiplantae; phylum Streptophyta; class Magnoliopsida; order Asterales; family Asteraceae; genus Helianthus; species Helianthus tuberosus. Next base: position 36,987 of record JARYGA010046865.1, on the reverse strand, counting down.
ATGCCAATAGAAAGTAAAAATTGGTGTTACGCAGCCCCTAAAATAGTACTTTGTCTCCAACTTGAAACTCCAACGGCTTTCGTCTATTATCTGCATAACTTTTCTGGCGATCTCTAGCCGTCTTCAGCCTTTCCTTAATTTGATTAATCTTGTCGGTCGTCTCTTGCACTATCTCAGGACCTGATAATTGACTTTCTCCTATTTCTGCCTAACAAACTGGAGTTCTGCACTTTCTTCCATATAGTGCCTCGAATGGGGCAGTTTCAATACTTGAATGATAACTATTATTATAGGAGAATTCGATCAAAGGTAAGTGATCGTCCCAATTTCCAAAAAAATCTATTACACATGCTCGGAGCATGTCTTCTAGAGTTTGGATCGTCCTTTCACTTTGTCCGTCCGTTTATGGATGATATGCAGTACTCAGATTTAGTCGAGTTCCCATTGCTTCTTGGAAACTTGTCCAAAAATGAGAAGTGAAACGACTATCTCTATCTGATACAATGGAGAGTGGAACTCCATGTAGAGATACGATTTCATCTACATATAACTTTGCCAGTCTTTCCATGCTAAAGGTTTCTTTCATAGGTAGAAAATGAGCAGATTTGGTTAATCGATCCACAATTACCCAAATCGCATCATTACCTTTTTTTTGTTTTGGGTAACTTAGTAACAAAATCCATTGTTATGAGTTCCCATTTCCATACAGGCATTTCTAGTTGTTGTAGTAGACCTGAAGGTTTCTGGTGTTCTGCCTTAACTTATGAACAAGTAAGACACTTAGAAACATATCTAGCTATATCCTTTTTCATGCCTATCCACCAGAAATTGTTTCTTAAATCTTGGTACATCTTATTGTTTCCTGGGTGCATGGTATACCTAGATTTATGAGCTTCCTCTAAGATCTTATTTCTTAATTCTCCCTGCTTCGGTACCCAAATCCTTTTCTTATGGAATCTCCAAATTCCATCAGATCCTTGTTCTAACTCTTTTATTCTTCCTTTCATTCCTTCAGCATTTTCCTTGATTGCTGTTTCCTAAACATTCTTTATTTGTTCCATTAAATCTAATTATAGATTTAACCTGAGAGCACGAACTCGCCGTTGTTTTTCATGATACTTACGACTTAAGGCATCTGCAACTACATTTGCCTTTCCTTCGTGATACTGAATATAACAGTTGTAATCACTTAGGATTTCCATCCATCTTCTTTGTCTCATGTTTAACTCGTTTTGCCCAAAAATCTATTTTAAACTTTTGTGGTCTGTATAGACAGTAAATTTACTTCCGTAAAGATAATGTCTCCAAACCTTAAGGGCAAAAATTACGGCTCCTAACTCTAAGTCATGAGTCGTATAATTTTCTTCGTGCTTTTTCAATTTCCTTGAAGCATACGTAATTACTTTCTTGCGTTGCATTAGCACACATCCTAATCCTAGTTTTGAAGCATCACAGTAAACTTCAAAATCTTCAGTCCCTTCCGGTAAAGCTAGGATTGGAGCATTTGTTAATTTCTGCTTCAATATTCTAAAGGCTTCTTCTTGCTTAGGTCCCCATTCAAACTTAATGGCTTTATAGGTTAGCTTAGTTAATGGTACAGCTATTTTGGAAAAATCCTTAATAAACCGTCTATAATACCCAGCCAAACCTATAAAACTTCTAATTTCCATTGCGGTTTGCGGAACCTTCCAATTGGTAATTGCCTCTATCTTAGCAGGATCTACATGAATACCTGCATGATTCACCATGTGTCCTAAAAATTGCACTTCCTTTAGCCAAAATTCACACTTCGAGAATTTGGCATAAAGCTTTTCTTTTCTTATCAAAGTTAAGAGTGCATGCAAATGCTCACAATGTTCTGTCTGACTTTTGGAATAAATAAATATATTGTCTATGAAGACAATTACAAATTTATCCAAATACGGTTTACATATCCTATTCATCATGTCCATGAATGCTGCGGGTGCATTCGTTAACCCAAAGGGCATGACTGTAAACTCGTAATGACCATACCTAGTTCTGAAAGCAGTCTTAGGTATGTCTTCTTCATGTACCTTTAATTGATGATATCCGGAGCGTAAATCTATCTTAGAAAAATATCTAACCCCCTGAAGTTGATCGAATAGATCATCAATCCTAGGTAATGGGTATCGATTCTTAATTGTAACCTTATTCAGTTCTCTATAATCAATACACATTCTCATCGAACCATCCTTCTTCTTTACAAACAACACTGGAGCTCCCCAAGGGGATGAGCTAGGTTGTATGAATCCTTTGCTTAGTAATTCATCTAATTGCTTTTTCAGTTCTAACATTTCGGTAGGAGCTAACCGATAAGGTGCCTTGGCTATCGGTGTAGTTCCAGGAATTAGATGAATCCTAAATTCTACTTCTCTATCTGGTGGTAATCCTGGTAACTCTTCTGGAAATATATCTGGGTATTCTGAGACTACAGGAATTTCCTTAAGTTCTTTACCCTTAGTACTAATGATTACTGAAATCATATATACTATTCCTTGTTTTCGTTCATAACTAGCAACTTTTATTACTGATATGAACTTCATGGGCTTACGTGGTTTATCTCCTGTAATCGTGATTATTTCTCCAGTAGGTGGTGCCTGAATTTCTACAGAATTTTTATCACAAAGGATTCGAGCATGGTTGGCTATTAACTAATCCATTCCTAACACAACATCGAATTCAGCTAATTTCATAGGTAACAGATTTGCAGAAAATTTATAACCTGAAAGTTCTATTTCTACGTTTTGCAAAACCTGATCTATTTTAACTGAATTCCCATCTGCGGTTTCGACTGTAAAAATCTGCCTAATGTTGGTTAAAGGTAACTTAAGAGCTTGACAGAATAAAGTATTTATAAAACTTTGGTTTGCACCAGAGTCAAATAATACTTTTGCATATACGTTATGAACTAGGAACGTACCAGCTATCACATCTGGAATGAGTTCTGCTTCTTGAGTGGTTAGCTGGAATGCTCTGACATTCTTCTTAGTAGCTCCGTCGGTCGCCTTGGTTTTGTTGTCTGCAGGTTTGACCAATTTAGGACATTCTGGCTTAAAATGTCCTGTTTCTCCACAGTTATAGCAGATTCTGGTTTTCTTCCTGCAGTCTTCTTCACGATGTCCTATGGCTTTGCAAAAGTTGCAGATTACATTACATCTTCCATAATGTTTCTTTTTGCAATTTCTGCAAAATGGCAAAGTTGAAGATTGCCCTGTTCCTCTTCTTTTGAAGTTGCTATTATTACCCACCCGAAATCCTTGGGTAATTTTCTGAGCCAGTTCCTTTTTCCTGTTTTCATCTCTTGTGCGTACCAGTTCGTCAGTTAGGGTGTTAGCTAGTTCTACCGCATCGTCAATAGTGTGAGGTCTCGCAGCTTTAACGATATTACAGATTTCACTAATTAATCCCCAAATATAGCGAGAAATGAGTACCGGTTCTGGCGAAGCCAGCGTTGGTACCACTCTAGCATATTCGAAGAATGTCGAAGTATATCCTTGACAGTCCACATTAACCATCCGATGGTTTAGGAACTTATTTTCCATTTGATCTTTTTCATACTCGGGACAGAATTTTCTTTCTACAAGACTCTTAAATTCTTCCCAGTTCATGGCATAGGCCACAATCCTTCTTTTAGTTTGTAATACTGTGTTCCACCATTCTAACGCCCCTTCTTTAAAAAGATTTGACACATACATAACATGATCTTCCTCAGCATATTTACTTATAGTGATCATTGCCTCAGTTTTCTCTAACCAACGTAGTGCTGCAATAGCCCCTTCGTTACCTGCAAACTCAGTTGGTTTACAGGCAAGGAATTCTTTGTAAGTGCAACCAGGTGTTGCAGCTTTCATTTTCTTGAAAATTGGGGCTTGCAGATCATTATTGTTATTAACATGATTTCCGCCTCCTTTTATACTATTACTAAAGTTGTCGCCTTGAGTACGTTTACTAGGAATGATTGAGGTTTAACAGGTTTTTTGAACAGCAGCAAAGATTGCTGGAATAGCATTGGCTATTCCTTGTGCAACGATATCCTCTATATCTTGTCTATTTAACAATTGTTCTTCCTGAATTTGCTCAGATTGATTTACTTCATTTACTGGTTCATTACCAATGTTTGCCATCTGATAATTAATTTATAGATAAATAATTAGTATAAAAGAAATAATCCAATGTCACAATTAATTGCACATAATCACGAAAACGAATATACAAACAAAATTGTAAATTTTCTAAAATTTCAAAATTGGTAATTAATAAACCAACCTTTGCCCCATTGGTAATTAATAATCCTACCTACAGAATTGGTAATTAATAATCCTACGTTTCAATATGTTGGTACTCAATAGACCTCCGTTAGTTTTTTTTAACTGAAGTTAGTTTTTAAGTTTTATTTGTTACACAAACAGTCCCTGTAGTTATAATTTACTAGTTTTAAGTTTTATTTATTACACAAATTGTCCCTGTAGTTATAAAAAAAATCAAAAAAATTCTAAAAAATCATAAAAATTCTAAAAAAATCAAAAAAATTCTAAAAAAAATCAAAAAAATTCAAAAAAATCATAAAAAATCAAAAAAATCAAAAAAATCATAAAAAATCATAAAAATTCAAAAAAAGCAAACGTTTCGACGCGAACCGTTTCGAACCGTACCACCACCACCGCCACCGCCACCGCCGCCACCACCGCCACCACCACCACCACCACCACCGCCACCACCACCGCCACCACCACCGCACCGCCGCCACCACCACCACCACCACCGCCACCGCCACCACCACCGCCACCACCACCGCCACCACCACCACCACCGCCACCACCACCACTGCCACCACAGCACCGCCACTACCACCGCCACCACCGCCACCACCGCACCGCCGCCACCACCGCCACCACAGCACCACCACCACCACCGCCATAACACCGCCACCACCACCACCACCGCCACCACCACCGCACCGCCGCCACCACCACCGCCACCACCACAGCACCGTCACCACCACCACCACGGGTCGAAAACGGTCCGGGTCGAAGCGGTACGCGTCGAAACGGTACGGGTCGAAACGGTACGCGTCGAAACGGTACGGGTCGAAACGGTACGCGTCGAAACGGTCCAGGTCAAAACGGTCCGGGTCGAAACGGTCCGGGTCGAAAACGGTTCGGGTCGAAACGGTACGGGTCGAAACGGTACGGGTCGAAACGGTCCGGGTCGAAACGTTTGCTTTTTTTGAATTTTTTGAATTTTTATGATTTTTTTTTATGATTTTTTTTTATGATTTTTTTTTATTTTTTTAGAATTTTTTTTGATGTTTTTAGAATTTTTATGATTTTTTTGATGTTTTTAGAATTTTTATGATTTTTTTGATTTTTTAGAATTTTTTTTATTTTTTAGGATTTTTATGATTTTTTTTATAACAAAGGGACTGTTTGTGTAATAAATAAAACTTAAAACTAGTAAATTATAACTACAGGGACTGTTTGTGTAACAAATAAAACTTAAAAACTAACTTCAGTTAAAAAAAACTAACGGAGGTCTATTAAGTACCAACATATTGAAACGTAGGATTATTAATTACCAATTCTGTAGGTAGGATTATTAATTACCAATGGGGCAAAGGTTGGTTTATTAATTACCAATTTTCCTTTGTTTTATAGATTATATCATGCTTCTATATACAACCGTTTTATTATTTATTTTACACATACTGATTTTCATTAATATTACTATTATACAAACACAGACTTACTACCCACTTTTCTCTCATCACTTGTTTTCCTAAAAACGAAGCTCCCTTTCATCATATTTCCAGGCAATTTGTCCTCCTATCTCTCGGATCCTATTTCCCGCATCCATCAACTCTTCACCAAAATGGCGAAGTTCAGCCATATTCTCGTTACTCATCGGTGGATTTAGAAGAGGTTCTGGATCAAATTGAGGAAAAAAGGAATAAGGAATGTTGATAATGTTTTGGAATTGCCAGTCATTTGTCCACCATTCTTCCATTCCCAGAGGTTGAGGATGGATTATAGGTTCTGGGATTGCTGGTTCTAAGTTTATAGGGAGTTGAGTTTCAATAGGACGAGTAAAAACATTTGTATTGACAGGCTGAATAGTATCACAGCTTGCTAATATAAAATCTAGCTCTTCCTGCAATGTCATTTCCTGAGTTTGTTTAGAACTTTCTCCAACTTCTACCTGAGAACTTCTTCCAACCTCCATTTCTATTTGCTTAGAATATTCATCAAACTGTAATCCCATCTGCCTAGACTCTTCCCCGACTTCAATTCCCTTCCCTTTTTCTAAAGGATTTTCTATTTTAGGCATCTTTCTAGTAACGGGCTTCCTCCTACGCACATGCCTCCATCCTACAAATCTCCTTCTTTTCTTGGGCTTGGGTTTCTCTGGAGGTGGTGAAGCATTAAATTCAATAGGTTCTTCTATGTCTTTTATATACCTATTGAAATCTCTGGAAACCTCTATTTTTACCGGATAGAGATTTAAGTTCTGAAGGGGCGTCAGAGAAGTCACTCATGCTGTTTAGCAAAATACACATAATTAAAATTTATAACAAAATTTTATAGAAAAACTTTTAAATATTATTTCATACTGGGTACTACAAAACAACTAAAAAAATAAAACATACTAAGGTTTATTGTAACTTATTTATTTACTGAAATAAAGTTTCTGGACTGTAGTTGATAAAGGTGCTAATATTTGGGTAAAAATTATTTAAAGATTTGCATTAACCGCTACAGTAGCTAGCATATAAAGATCTGCCCATTTCTCATCTAACTTGTCCTCCCAAGGTGTTTTACTGGTTAATTCCTGGGTTTCCTGTTTAACCTTCTTTTCTCGGAGTTTCTTTATTTTCTCCTGGCTTTTCTTAATAATCAGATTTCTTTTACTAGGAGATAGTGGTTCCTCATATTGTGCCTTTCGCACAAATATTCCTTCTTCAGGAATTACAGACTGATTTGAGGATTTGGTTTGGGATGAACTTCCCTTCTCGTTGGATGACCTATCTAATTTAAGATAGATGTTTGAAAACTTTTGCTTACCCATACTGTACACAAATATTCAATTAATAAAACACATAATCATATAATTGGCAATCAGAAAAAAAAATTAAGTATTTCTAAATACTTAATTGGCTTAAATCAGTGGCTCTGATACCACATTTTTCTGTCACGGCCCCCGACCCGGTTTAACCCGTTTCAGGAGCCGCGGGACAGAAATCCCGTGGTATTTATTTAATTGAGTTTAACAGCGGAAGTTTATCATCAGGATCTTTTTAAAACTGAAATATTTCCCGATTATTTTATTTCACAACTTGGGATAAAACCCCGGTAATTTACAATACTATGATTTCACGGAAAAATCTTTATTTTACAAAACATATTTCTTTATTTTATAATGAGCCACTTTCTTAAGCTTGCAGTGCTCCACAGCACTTTTCCTGAATCACAACAGATCACCTGAAACATGTTTGAAAAAGGTTTTGTCAGCGGAAAATACTGGTGAATCATTCTATTTAATAAAACGACCTGTTTGTTTTAATTTACAGTATTAAGGGTGATTACATTGTTTCTATATCAACCAACTACCCACAGTATTTGTCACTTGACTTATTTCTGTGACTGTGGTCAGACCACCCATTGGCTAACTCGTTGTCCAATGGTGGCGGGAAAAAGTAATGTATACAATACCCCACATACCGGCTGTAATTTGGTGACTACAAAGACTTAATCCCTGTAATTATAACTTTTAAAAATATTTAAGAATTTATAAAGCACTTTGATAAAAAGAGAATGACTCACATTGCAGATTTAATTTGAGCAGAGCATAGCCTACTGATTAGCCTTTTAACCTAAATTTAATAACATGCACACAATTCGGTTAGTAACTTAATACAGCATTTACGATAACTCACGAGATTAAACCTTCACATCGAATGACAAAGTGCGATACTTAAACATCCATTGAATTAACAACGAATGACAAAGCATAAACCCTAATGTGGGCAGCACTTAAACATCCATTGGATAGTTTAATCGATCGGACATTGAATCGTATCAGCGATCGAGTTATTACCCTGATTGCGGCAGCACTTCGTGATTCGTGTGTGTTTTTGTAGTAAACAGAACGTAATTCAGTGTGTATTTCGAGTTTGTTCGTCGTTTTAATTCCAGAAATCAAGTCCCAATGTCCACTATTTATACACGAATTTTGACTAGCTTACGGACCGTAAGACTCATCCCTTACGGTCCGTAAGGGACACGAAATCACCCTAGGTTAACCAGGTCCTTGCCTAGCCTTGCTGAATTGACAGTTTTGTAAATTCGATTTTTGACAACGAGATTTTAAGATAATCGTAACTAGGGTTTACGCCCCCTGAGTTTTAGGGGCCCTGATCCTGATTCTGATTGTTCTGAAAATTTTAGGGTTTGTGCAGAATCACTTGGGTGTCTCAATTAGGGTTTCCTATTGGACAAATTAATTAAATAAATATGACTTTTGATACGAGTTGTTACATAAGACACCAAACATAAATTTAATTTTTTTTTATGAAAGACGTAGTGTGTTTTTTCCACGTAAAACGTATTTTTTTAAAAATGATAAACGTTAAACCGTTTAATGTAAAACTTAAATTTTTTTTAACATAAAACGTAATCCTTTTTAAAAGTTAAATGTAAATTTTCCATCCTAAAACGTAAAAATTGATAAACTGACTAAATGGAAGGTGATGCACTATAAGCCTTCTCTGGTTTGTCTTTTTCTAAAAAATAGTCACGGTTTTTAAACCACACAAACCAATAGTGACCCTTTGATTTGAATTGATGTCTGCACACCAGCCAGGAATATACATCATGGCATTTGGAGAAAAAATAAGCAAACCTCTTCTTTGTCTCCTTGTGTTGGTCTTTCCCTATATATAGCCTACTGCCTTTTGTTTGTTTTCATGCCAATAGAAAGTAAAAATTGGTGTTACACAGCCCCTAAAAATTCTTCGAAACCCAAAGGAAAGAAAGATGGCAGATGGCCGGAAAGTGTGGCGTCCACGCAAACCTGTCCCCCCCGGAGGTGAAGTAATAAACCATAAAATAGGTTTCATTGTTTTTAGCGGCTCATTTATTTAATTCTTGTTTTCCTTTTAAAAAAACGAATGATTTTTTTCCTCCCAACCAGGTTCGTCGCCGAGCCCTCCCAATCGACCGGCGAAAGAAAAAACAGTGCAAGTGTGGGGTCGTGAGCAGATGGGGTTGGTGTCTAACCCAGACACTTGCTGGCTCCCTGTCCAGCATGGCGGCGTCGGCTCTGGGGTGCATGTATGGGACCGTCGTCGACTGGATATGAGTTCGGGCCCAGGTTTGGTTTGGTATCCCAGACAACCCCCAGTGTCTCCCCCGACCCCCTGTCGCCCACCCCAAACACCCTTTGGTTCCCCACCCCCCGCTTCGGGTCACCTTCTGTCCACCCCAGCTCCCCGGGTCCAGTTATGCCGGGTTTTAGGCACTTACGTTCCCCGCCAGCCCAATTTGCTTCCCCCACACAACTTCGAAGTGCCTTTGGTCCTTCCCATGGATCAGCTTCAAGGTCGCCAACGTCTGCAAGTGTAAGCGAGAGGTCAAACGGCAAGCGTCCGATGACTCAGGTTTGGGCACCGAAGGCGGCAACAGTTGGAGTTGCTGACCCTGACGATGGTTGCAAGGGTGCAGCGGCTGGTTCAGATGCAGGATGGTTTTCGTGGGGTCGGACTGTGACTCTGACTTGGATTAGCCATTGGGAATGGTTTTGAAGCATCTTATGTGTGTGCCTGGTGTGTTTCATTTTCAGTGATGTTTGTATTAATGTTCGTTTGTACGCGTCGTCTGTTTGTAGTAATGTTTCGTTTTATGCATAAAAAATGGAACGTAGGCGTTTTCTAGCGTTTGGTTGTATGAAAAAAAATGCAACGCGTTTGTCAGTGTTTTATGGTTTGGTTTTATGCATGAAAATATCACCTAAACTGTCTAATGAAAAACGAATAAAAGAAGAACGTAAAACGTAAAAGATTAGGTAGACCGTAAAGAGTAAAAAGATTTCGATGTAAAATGCAGGACGTAAAATTTTTAAAAGTTTATGTAAAACGTAATAAATTTTACGTAAGTCGGAAAAGTTTACGCAGATCTTACGTAAATCGGAAAAGTTTACGCATCTCTTCAAGAATTTTGAACAATTTTTCGAAAAAACGTGAAACGTAAAAGTAAAATGTAAAACGTAATTTTTTTCCCGTAAAAGGCAAAAACTTATTATTCTGTTAACGTAAAAAATTTCCCATACAGCGTTCACAAAAATAAAACGTAAATCGTATAAGATTACGCAGACCGGAAAAAGTAAATCATTTAATTGTAAACGTAAAAACATTAAACTATTTGCATAAAAACGTATTTTTTACATAAATTGGGAAAAACGTAAAACCTTTTAGAACCAATCTGTAAAAAATGTAAAGTGTAAATTTTTAAAATGTTAAATTTTAAAACGTAAAACTCAATTTTTTAATCGAAAAAAATGAAAAAACGTAAATTTTTAAAACGTAAAACTCAATATTTTTTAAAACGAACACGTGTAAAAGGTAAAGCTTAAGTTTTTAAAAACGTAAATTTTTAAAACGTAAAGCACATTTTTTAAACGTTAAAACGTAAAATGGTAAAACGTAAGACTCATTTTTTTAAACGAAAAGGTAAAATCGTAAAACGTAAATTTTTAGACAGTAACACGAAAAAACTTTAATCGTTCGACGTAAATTTTCTAAACATAAGACGTGAACTTTTTTAAACGTAAGGCGTATACTTTTTTAAACGTAAAAGTTAATTTTTTAAACGTAACACATAATTTTTTTTAATCGTAACACATAAAATTTTTAAATGTAACATCAAAATTTTTTAAACGTAGGATGTTAACTTTTTTATGTTGAAATTTCCTTCATTCCCAAGACGTAAATCTTTTAATGTAAAACGTAAAATTTATAAAATTTAAAACGTAAGAGCGTAAATTTTTTAAATGTAACCCGTAAATATTTTAACATAACACCAAATTTTTTTAAACGTACTCTTTTTTTATGTTGAATTTTTTTTAACATTTAGACGTATATTTTTTAACGTAAAACGTAAATGGTAAAAGGTAAAACTCATTTTTTTAAACGAAAACGTAAAAAACGTAAAACGTAATTTTTTAAACGCAACACTAAAAAAATTTTAATCGTTCGACGGGAATTTCCTAAACATATGATGTAAACTTTATTTATCGTAAGGCGTATACTTTTTTAAACGTAAAAGTTATTTTTTTTAAACGTAAGACATATTTTTTTAATCGTAACACGTAAATTTTTTAAATGTAACATCAAAAATTTTTAAACGTAGGATGTAAACTTTTTTATGTTGAAATTTCCTACATTCCCAAGACGTAAATCTTTTAATGTAAAACGCAAAAATTATAAAATTTAAAACGAAAGAGCATAAATTTTTTAAATGTAACCCGTAAATATTTTAACATAAGACCTATTTTTAAAAAAAATTTAGACGTAGGAACGTAATTTTTTTAAATGTAACCCGTAAAATATTTTAACATACGACGTAATTTTTTTTAAACGTACTATTTTTTTATGTTGAACATTTTTTAACATTAGACGTTAAATTTTTTAGGTAAAACGTAAACCCAAACAGTTACTGAGTTTGTTAAACATAAATTTACGTAAACCCCGCAAAACGTTTTTGCGTAAGACGTTTTACGTAAACTGTAAAAAATTTCCAACAAAATTCACCCAGCCAGAAAAAATTTGGCGTAAATCGTTTACATCTAAAACGTAAAAAATTACGTAGCCTATAAAGCGTAAACAGTTTCACGTAAAATTTTAAGGAGGACTTAATAATTTTATGCAATCTGTATGAAGTTAGAATTGTGTTTTTTGACCACCTGACCCGCATGCCAACATAAGTATCACCATCCCCGACAAAAAAGAAATTGTTTAACCTTTGCAAAACCACCCCAAAAAACGCCCAAACCAAAAGACGCCAAACCAAAAAGAGGAAACTGTCTCTCACGCCGAATCATTGTCTACACAAAAGCCAAACGACGTCGAATCTCGTCGCCATATTTGTTCACCAGGGACAAGAGAATCGCGGCCGCATACCTTTTCCGTAAGTAGTTGCACTGGACTTTCTTCCGCGCCCCGTGCACACTGAATCCGCAGTAGAAGTTTCTCCTGGAACCCACAAACCGTTCCATATGGCGCATTGCAAAAATGCCAGAGTCCACAAACGGTGTCGCGATTCTATGGGTCGTAGACCATGGAAGAGCCTCTCTCATTATGACACTTGAGTGCATGGCCGTCGCTTTGGGATGATTCATCGATTTCAGATAGTCGACAAAAATTTCTATCTGTTTTCCAAGTAAACAAAAACAGCCGTAAGAACAACGGGGGATAAGTTTCTCAGTGCCTTGAAACGTCATAAGTTAAAGGAGAAAAATCACATGAATCACATACCACTTTAAATGGGGTTGTCTTCCGGATATAGGAGTCGTTGTCCCTCAAAATCCCCCCAGACCCCTTGTCACCCAAGTGACCAATCAAGTATATGCGCTCCTCTTCCAAGTCAAACACTACCAGATAGTAGTGGTCTACCTCCAGAACGGGCACGAAGACCATATCGAAGTCATACAGATCTACAAGGTGATGTCGGGCGCTCAGGCTTGCCTTCAACCCATATTCGAAAGCGGATACGCATCTCCCGCTAGGGTCCGTCTCCAGGTTTAACATCCAATCAACCTGCGGTGGAAAACCCCAAAATGTTTATTTGCATGACCAGTACTGCACCGGTTTCCAATAATTCAAAACAAAATATCGATAAAAGGAACAATGATATGAGAATTTTTTTTACCACAGTGGAGTGGACGCAAAACAACCGTCTAGGCATCCCCGGCGACGAGAGATTTGGGTCGCCGTTGAGGACATGCACCCAAACGTCCACAACTGAGTCGGATACGTTGCTGCCGATTGCCAGGGATTGAAGCTCAAGAACATCCGCACGTTGATGTGCTAAAAGTGGTCTAATTAAACTAACTAATTTTAACCCTAAACTAGACACTCTGAGTTTTAAATTTATAAAAACACACTCTCTAAAACCTAGACCACACCACCGGCAAGTGTACCGGTCAATGCAGTATAGCCGAAGTAAGTCCGAGTATCGAACCCACGAGACTCTCTAATTACGCTAATTAGACTCTATCTAGACCTAGACTGACACGGACTCTAACTGTTGATTGGGGGGAGTTACGGAAAAACTAAGGAAATCTATATTAAACTAATTAATTAAACTAAAACTAGACTAATGCGAAATAAGGCAAAGGCTTGTCTTATATGATGAACGAGAACCACCTAGACTAGAATCCTGGATTGATTTTAAGAGATTACCGATTAAGTTAACTACATGATTTATGGAACCGGGATCTTATGATACTAAACCTATTAAGAACCATCGAGGCCCCTCGACCCTTCTCAAGGAGAAACCTGTGGAGCTACCTAGGCCGTTAATCCTACCGGTTATTAGACGCTTTTCCAATTGTCTAATTATTGTGTAAGTACCCTAATATTGACCTACTCTTTTCCAATCATAGATCTAGGGTAGTTCGAAGTAATTAACTTGACTTGATAGACTAATAAAACCGACAGGTAAACCAAGACATGACCTTTTCCAATGACTATCTAAAGCAATTCTCCGGGTAAGACCTACCAATAGCCCCTCACTTTCCAGGTATTAGGACTAGTAGAACACTAAGACTTAGCAAATTATTACTAATTACTTCTAGGGGTTGTATGCGCAATTTTCCCTAAAGAGTTAAGGTTTTCTAACGTGATATAGACACTCACCGAAATCCTAAACCCTAATATGACTCTATGTTGTGATATAGACCGTCACTAAGAATCATATGAAGCAAATAATAACAATAAACCAACTCAAAGCATGCACACACATCAAATCATTAAATCAAACCGCTTACAAAACACAATCAACTCATAATATTTATGCAAATAACGAAAACGGTAAATACTTTATTCAATCCATTCAACTAAGTCTAGGCGGTTTAAAAGTTTAGCCAACAATCATGGTCTTAAAAATAATAAAACTAGGTCTCAAACAAGAATTCATCGATACTAAACAAGAAAAAATAGAGAACTAAAGAAATCGAGTAACAAAACCCGGTAATTCCTTGCTCTCAACGCTCCCCGCTTGATCCCGACGATTCCCGCAAAACGGCTTTTTTTCTTTCGTGCGTCTCCCTCTGATGCTGCCTTCTGTTCGACGTCTTCTGATGTTGTCGAAATAAAATATATGAATGCCCTTTTTTTAGAATTCACGGCCACCAAAATTGGGCCCGCATGTATGGTCGAACAGAATGATGTATGATCGATAGTGTATTCCTCATGATCTTTTCCTTTAATTCCCAATTAATTGCTGTCCACCCTTTTCTAAATAATACTAGCGGCCCAAAAAAAATAATATAGGTATGGCAGCAACTTTGCTTTTCGTGTTGTTTAGTTGAGCCCACTAACACTTAAACACTTTGGACTAAACATGAATTAGCCCATATCATTCAATTGTTTCTCTTTTTGTACGTGACCACCAAAGTTCATTCCATAGAATATTTTCTTTCATTTTGATTAATATTACATATTAATCGTCTTGGCTTGTTTCCATCTTCAAGTGTGTTTCCACACTTTGACCTTCTTGTAATTGTGAGAAATTAGCGGTAATTTTACTTTGGTCACTGGCACCTCGCTCTACCCAACTGGCTGGTTATTTGGTTATTACTCATTTTCACTCCATTTGCACCAGTACCTGCCAAAACACAAAATAATATAATATACTACTAAAAACTAAATAAAAACAAATAAAAACTATACAAAAATTATACAATTTACCCAGGACAAATATGTGTATTTTACCCCACATCAAATATCCCCACACTTAACCTTTTTTCGTCCTCGAAAAAGAATTATGCAACGGAATCAGAGATGACTAATCACTCGGGTCAAAAGCATAGGTATATTTAATTAAAAACCAAGGCTTGCGTTAGCTGCGATTGCGAATATACTTGTCCACTTTAAACCAAGTCTAATCCTAAGCACTTATCATGTGATTTTAATTTAAGTGCGGTCAATCCACCTAGGGTCTCACACTAGAATCTACGGTCCACCTACTCCCGCCTCAAGCTTATAGGACTAAAAGAACGATCACTGGACCAATTCCTAACCGTCTTATATCAAAACCAAGAGAGTTTACAATCAAAATTTTTTTTTTCTATTTTTGCTTTGCTTTTTGTTTTTTTTTTTCTCTCGTGAGTCTAGACGATGCTTTCCATAACCAAGAGGTATTCCGGCTGTAGAGTCGCTATCCCCAACCACAGATTACTTAGGTTTCGGTACTTTTATTCGGCAAGTCGATTTCACACATCCCAGAGGCATTCCGGCTGTAGAGTCGCTATCCCCAAATCGGATTACATAGACATGTGTTACTTTCATTTAGTTTCTAGCTCACTTTTTATTCTTTTTTTTTTCGCATGACCACAAACTCTAACGGTTTTAACTTATAACGGTGCCCCTTATACTATTATTGGCAGTTTTAGTTTCCCATATCTCCCAGGCGAGAACCCACTACCAGACCCACAATTAAGGTATATTAACTCAAAGGGACTTAAAACCAACCCCGGGCCTATCCACATATCCCAAACTAGACGCAAACTCGGTTTATTATAATCTCATATTATTATTATTCGAACCCGAGCAAAAATTCAACTTTTCTATCATTTTCCGTATTAATTTTGCAAACTTCTTTATTCAAAGGACATTTTCAGATTTTTCATTTTTTTTTGGATTTTTAAATTTTTTTTTTTATATTTTTCAAATTTTTATGACTCAAGACTCTGCTAACTAGACACTAAACGATAGTTTCCCATCCCCACACTTAAACTCTACATTGCCCACAATGTAGGATGGAAACCGACTCAAAAGACTAAAATAAATAAGAAATAAAAGACAAGGGGCAAATCGGAAAGGACTTAGCTGGTAATATAACGCATAAGCTTCACAAACTTTCGTCCAATCCAGCTCGATCGTATAGCATTTCGGTCGCGATCGGCTTTGACACTGACTAGTACACTTGGTAAATGCCTGAAATTTGAAAAGCAGCTCCAAAATCACCCGAATGGAGATTGAGTACGGGTGGTACGATTCAAACCTGCATAAACAAAAACAAGCAAAAACCAAAGCAGTACCGACTCTAAACAAAATACGACTCAAACACTACTAAATAAGAATCAATATACAAAATAAAAGACTCAAAAATTCAAACTCTACAAAACCTCCCCACACTTGAACTTAATCAAGTGGTTTCTCTTTGATTTGAACCCGGTCTAACCCATTTAATTCCACCCGATCCTCGAAAACAGTTAAACATTTAAGGGCGGAATAACGAAATATTTTGAAACTTTTAAACTTGAAAATTTTAAACGGGTCAGACCACCAATATTTAAACTTACCTGGAATGGACCGGATGCGTGGCATGTAACGATAATAGCGGTCGCGCTTGCACTTTAATTGCTCCATTTTCTGTTTCGCCCATCTTCCGACCCAGAACCATCTCCGGTTTCCAGGTTCTTTCTTGCCCTCTCCTGTGGCCTTGAATCTTCAGTTACCCCTACCACCACGGGCCAGCTATGGTGTTCTTCATCTTCCACCATTCCCTCTACTTCATTGGGAAGATCCCCACACTTAATTTCTACGTGCGGTGTGAGTTCACTTATTTTCTCCGGTTTACTTTCTAGTAGGGCTTCTAAATTTGCTAAATCACCTAATGGATCAAATTCTCCTACTTGTTCAGATTCTGATAAATCTTCTAACTCCCCTAAAAACTCATATTCCCAACTTAACACTTTTTTCTCTACCTCAACTTCTACCTCATCATCAAACAGACTACCTAAGGAATCTCCTAAATCTAATTCCTCATCAACATCTACTTCCTTAACCAATGATTCCTGGTAGACTTGCCACTCGCCTACTTCTTCCATACTCTCTCTCAATATCCCGCAATTAGCCATTTGCATCATAATCTCCTCTTCTTCACAATCAAAATCAATGATGCCCTTATTCTCAGTTTCTTCTACTTCATCTAATTTCCTAGACATTTCTTCTACTGAACATCGAATTTCTGAGAGTATAGACTCGTGATTTTGAAACAGGACTTCATGTTCTTGAAACATTTTCTGAGTAGTCTCATCCGTAGCAACCAGTTGAGCTAACAACCCCATTATCCTATCCAACTGGTCCTGATCATAGACTTCAGAATTTTGCTGTTGGGGCTGGTGATACGGTTTCTCATACTGGTACGAGGAATACCCCTGTGTAAAATATGATTGCGGCTGCACAAAGGGGTTAGCATAATAATATGCAGAGGACCCCTCATATTGTGGGCATTTAACTGTAAAATGGGGTCCTCCACAAATTTCACACATATTTCCTAGACTCAATATAAATAAAAAAAAATAAAAATAAAACAAAACTAAAAGACACGGACAATTAGACTCCTACGACTCAATAAACAAAAGCAAGTAGCACGTATGATGTCAATTAAGTCCAGATAAAGTAATCAACGCAATCACCAAGAGTCCCCGGCAGCGGCGCCAAAAACTTGATGTGCTAAAAGTGGTCTAATTAAACTAACTAATTTTAACCCTAAACTAGACACTCCGAGTTTTAAATTTATAAAAACAGACTCTCTAAAACCTAGACCACACCACCGGCAAGTGTACCGGTCAATGCAGTATAGCCTAAGTAAGTCCGAGTATCGAACCCACGAGACTCTCTAATTACGCTAATTAGACTCTATCTAGACCTAGACTGACACGGACTCTAACTGTTGATTGGGGGGAGTTACGGAAAAACTAAGGAAATCTATATTAAACTAATTAATTAAACTAAAACTAGACTAATGCGAAATAAGGCAAAGGCTTGTCTTATATGATGAACGAGAACCACCTAGACTAGAATCCTGGATTGATTTTAAGAGATTACCGATTAAGTTAACTGCATGATTTATGGAACCGGGATCTTATGATACTAAACCTATTAAGAACCATCGAGGCCCCTCGACCCTTCTCAAGGAGAAACCTGTGGAGCTACCTAGGCCGTTAATCCTACCGGTTATTAGACGCTTTTCCAATTGTCTAATTATTGTGTAAGTACCCTAATATTGACCTACTCTTTTCCAATCATAGATCTAGGGTAGTTCGAAGTAATTAACTTGACTTGATAGACTAATAAAACCGACAGGTAAACCAAGACATGGCCTTTTCCAAGGACTATCTAAAGCAATTCGCCGGGTAAGACCTACCAATAGCCCCTCACTTTCCAGGTATTATGACTAGTAGAACACTAAGACTTAGCAAATTATTACTAATTACTTCTAGGGGTTGTATGCGCAATTTTCCCTAAAGAGTTAAGGTTTTCTAACGTGATATAGACACTCACCGAAATCCTAAACCCTAATATGACTCTATGTTGTGATATAGACCGTCACTAAGAATCATATGAAGCAAATAATAACAATAAACCAACTCAAAGCATGCACACACATCAAATCATTAAATCAAACCGCTTACAAAACACAATCAACTCATAATATTCATGCAAATAACGAAAACGGTAAATACTTTATTCAATCCATTCAACTAAGTCTAGGCGGTTTAAAAGTTTAGCCAACAATCATGGTCTTAAAAATAATAAAACTAGGTCTCAAACAAGAATTCATCGATACTAAACAGGAAAAAATAGAGAACTAAAGAAATCAAGTAACAAAACCCGGTAATCCCTTGCTCTCAACGCTCCCCGCTTGAACCCGATGATTCCCGCAAAACGGCTTTTTTCTTTCGTGCGTCTCCCTCTGATGATGCCTTCTGTTCGACGTCTTCTGATGTTGTCGAAATAAAATATATGAATGCCCTTTTTTTAGAATTCACGGCCACCAAAATTGGGCCCCCA
This sequence comes from Helianthus tuberosus, assembly GCA_030545235.1. Taxonomy (NCBI): domain Eukaryota; kingdom Viridiplantae; phylum Streptophyta; class Magnoliopsida; order Asterales; family Asteraceae; genus Helianthus; species Helianthus tuberosus. The sequence goes on along the minus strand of JARYGA010046865.1, from coordinate 17,894 downwards.
TGTATGGTCGAACAGAATGATGCATGATCGATAGTGTATTCCTCATGATTTTTCCTTTAATTCCCAACTAGGTTAGAACCTCGTGTAATACACGGGTTGAATAAATGTAATTTTATAAACCAAATAATAAAAAATATATCTTTAAAAACCTCATTTAAGAACCTCATGTATTGTATGAGTTGAGCACATGTAATTTTATATACCAATCAATAAAAAGTTATATGTTGTTATATCTTTATAATCCTGTGTATTATAAAACCTTTGTACCGACAAATTGATCTAAACCAGAGGGACTAAAATGACATTTAACTCTTTACATTATATTAATTTATATTTAGTGTACGTCTTTTGTTAATTTCAAGATTAATAATTTTGAAATCTAATAAATATTTCAAAAGACTATATTATCTCATATACGAATTGTTTAAATTTATATTAAATTTTATTTTATAATTATCTTTTAATTAATATTAATTATAATTAAGTATGAGATAGAGATGAGAAAACTAAAAAATAGATGGCTCCAATGAATGACATGTGCCCCCATTGGTTTCTTTTATTATATAGTATAGATTAGTATTGAACTTTTATAGCATACTTTTCTTCCAAATTTATAACAAAAAAATCAAGTTATGTTTAATTTTAGTAAACTTTATAACTATACGTTTATGTGTATGTGTATGTGTATGTATAAAAGTTTATTATATGTATTTATACAATATACAAAACTCAACACTTTATTATAATATTTGATTTGTGATGAAAAAAAAAAAACTACAAAAGGTGATTATGATTTGGAAAATAAAAGAATAAATAAATGAATGATAGATGGCCTATTTGGAAAAAAAAAATTATATCTTTGAGTGAAATATAAATGTTTGCTAAGAAAGAAATGTCACTTGTTTACACATACTCAAGATTTCTCCTAAAGTTTCTTGATAGATGATGACTTTTTGCTAGATATTATATTTTAAATTCTCTTTCTTTTTTCGTTCGTATCAAATCTTGTGTTACCTTAATTATAATTATAATTATCTTTTATTTAATATTAATTATAATTAAGTAGGAGATAGAGATAAGAAAACTAAAAAATAGATGGCCCCAATGAATGACATGTGTCCCCCATTGGTTTCTTTTATTATATAGTATAGATATAGATTAATTGATGTCCACCCTTTTCTAAATAATACTAGCGGCCCAAAAAAAATAATATAGGTATGGCAGCAACTTTGCTTTTCGTGTTGTTTAGTTGAGCCCACTAACACTTAAACACTTTGGACTAAACATGAATTAGCCCATATCATTCAATTGTTTCTCTTTTTGTACGTGACCACCAAAGTTCATTCCATAGAATATTTTCTTTCATTTTGATTAATATTATATATTAATCGTCTTGGCTTGTTTCCATCTTCAAGTGTGTTTCCACACTTTGACCTTCTTGCAATTGTGAGAAATTAGCGGTAATTTTACTTTGGTCACTGGCACCTCGCTCTACTCAACTGGCTGGTTATTTGGTTATTACTCATTTTCACTCCATTTGCACCAGGACCTGTCAAAACACAAAATAATATAATATACTACTAAAAACTAAATAAAAACAAATAAAAACTATACAAAAATTATACAATTTACCCAGGACAAATATGTGTATTTTACCCCACATCACACGTGCCCCAAACTTGTCCTCAAACATCACATATCTGCGGGGATTGAACAACAACTAAAAATTTATTTTCGTAATTTTTTTTTCGGTTCATGTAACAACGTAAAAATTTACGTAGACCGTAAGATGTTTGACGTAATGTGTAAAAAGATTTCCGTACTGTGTAAAAAGTTTTTTCCGGTTCATGTAAAGCGTTTCACGTAATGTGTAAAAAGATTTTGTACTCTGTATAAACTTTCGTAGGATGCAAAAATATTCGTAGACTGTAAAAATTATATGTAAACCGGAAAAATTTTTCGTTTTCAAATTTAACGTAAAGCATTTCGTGTTAGTGCACTATGTCTATTAACTTCGTCTTGTATCGTGTCATGAAATAGGATAGGATAACAAGTGCTCGGGTTGCTAGAAACTGAGTTTTAGGTGTTTAAAGGTAATTCCGCTTGAAACTGTCAAAGACACTTTCAAACGAAATTAACTAATTTAATTTCGCTTGAAAGTGGCTTTGTCTATTTCAAACGGAATTAGAACCCTATATATATGTGAGCTTGGTGTGTCATTTGAAACGGAATTAGGTCTTGTGATTCGGTAACGAAGTGCTGCCGGATTGTCTCCAGGTGCTGTAAGACTATTATATCAATACAAGAGACATTTAAATTGAATTGAGCGTCCGCGTCATTGATTCCGCCTTTGATTCGGATAAACAACTCTTCTGATCGACTCATTCAGGTCGTACAACGATCCTACAAGTGGTATCAGAGCACAGGAGGAAGAGTTTAGCTTGATTTCATCAGTTTTCTGACTTCTACACCTTCTTTTTCACAATTGAACAAGATTTTACGGACAAAATGGATTGAATTTCACAAATTACATGCGAAACAGTGTTTTAACAAAGCCTTGAGAGAATCAGACCAAAATTCAGCTTAAAAGTGACTAAAATGGACCAAAAACCTAATTTCGCTTGAAAAGTTCACCCGATTTCGCTTCAAATCGAAATTCCGTTTGAAATAGTGTGTTGATTCCGCTTGAAAAGGGTAATTCCGTTTGAGAAGTTCATATGGAATTAGTTATTCCGCTTCAAAGTGGTATTCTGTTTGAAGATTTCGCTTGAAACAAGTGATTCCATTTGAGAAGTAATTTCGTTTGAACATATCTCGTTCGAAGTTGTCATCCAAGTGATTTCGTTTGAAGTGTCATCCAAAGTGATTCCGCTTGAAATCATTATTCCGTTTGAAATTGGAAATTCCGCGTCAAGATCATTTCACGTCAACGAGTGTCAGTCTGTTTCAAATTGTTTGATATTGTTTAAACTGATTGTGTTTGTTTGTCTGTTTTTGTCTCCAGGTAATTCAAGAATTTCACATCATGGCTGAAGAGTTCTACAATACGTTTTACAACGTGTTTACATCTGAGTCTTCCGAAATATCAACTGTCACACCAAAAACCATTACAAAAGCGATCAATGAGAACATTAAACATGATAACTTTTACGGAACACACTCAAAGCCACCAACTCTTGAAAGTATTGAAGACTATACATGGTGGAAAGAGTGTTTCATCAACTGGGCAAAAGCATATGCACACGAGAGCTGGTTCTGTCTAGAGTTTGGATATGAAAAACCAAGAGATAATAAAGGAGAAGACCTTCCACTCAAGAAATTATCCAAAGAAGACAAATCTGAATTTGCATCTGAACAAAGAATGATTGCCTTAATTCAATCATCCATCAGAAATGACATGTTTGCTTTATTGCAACATGACGGAACTTCAAAATCTATTTGGGAAGCTTTACGGGTTAAGGCAGAGGGGGGGGGGGGGGTAAACAAATCAGGAAAAACAAAATTGCTTTATTAAAGAAAGAATTTGATTTGTTTGATAGTCTTAGCGGTGAATCAGTTCGATAAATGATTGAACGTTTTTGTCATCTAAAAATCGAACTGGAAAGATTTAAGATTGAAAAAACAAGAGAAGAAATAATAGACAAAATCATAGAAGCGTTACCACGAGCTGATCAGTGGCAAACGTTTGTGTTCATTTTGAAAAATGATGTTTTGTATGAAACAATTTCTCTTGATGCGTTAATTGAAAAGATTGAAACTCATGAGCTTGAATTGCAGAAACAAAGCAAGATGAGCAGTTCTTCACATCAACAGAATGTTGGTTTGTATTACAAAGTAATTTACCTTCGGTGAAAGCTGATAGTTCACCAAAGACAACATTTAGTGGTGAAAGAACAAAAGAACCTCAGACAAGCTCATTAAGCTACAATCCGGGTTATCATTCATCTGCTTCAAAAGCTAGTTCTGAAGAAGCAGAGGAGATACTGTGCAACATTGCTCTTAAGTTGAAAAATTCTCCTGCAATGAGCATCAATGCAGCTAAACAGCAAATGAGTTTTCTTGCATCTGTTCTGGAATCGTATGAAGGTCTTGTAGCTGGCAAAATTGGAAACTCAGAGTTAACCAAAGAAGACTACGACCAGATTGATCCGGAAGAAATGGAACTCATTGGCATTCGCTGGTGTTTTGCAAGTTGCATTCGAAGAGCACAGAGGTATATGGAGATTACTGGGAAGCAATCTTTAGGTGATTCATCAACAAAACTTGGATTTGATAAGTCCAAAGTGACCTGCTTCAAATGTAAACAAAAAGGTCATTTCAAGAGAGAATGCAACAATTCTGAAGTTGGTGGAAATGAACATCCGTTCAATGATGATTATTACCGAAAAGCAATTTACCACCGAAGCAAAGAAGAGCCGAAAATGATTGAAGATAAACCCAGAGATAAGTCAAGAGCTTGTGCTGTAATCCATGATGATGAAGGATATGATTGGAGTCAGATTTGTCCTGAAGAAGATCGTTTGGAAAATATAGTTACAGCTCATGGCAGAAAAACATCAAAAAGTCAACATTATGTTTTTGTTGCCGAAATAAAAGAGGAAATCAAAGAAGAAAATGTTGCAGCTGTAATCAAAGAGAAAACCAGAGAAGAGATTCTGAGTGAGAAAACTTATCGAGAAAGAAATATTGCTTTGAACAGAATGGATGAAATGCAAGAAGAGTATGAGAGTGCTGTCAGTAATAAGAGATGGGATAAGAAGAGAGAGTACTTTTTCAACAGAGAAGGTGAACCTGTTGTTCCAAAGAAAGATATAATTTTTGAAGATGTTCTTCTCATAATTCCTCGATCTGCCGAATACTATAGAAATGTATTAAAAGATGACACATATGTAAAAAGGCATGAAAAGGAAATAAGATATGCCATGACATCGTGTTTGAGGAAGATGGATGAAGAAAGAATGAAGAAGAATGTTGATGAGATAATGAATGATTTGAAGAAGGTAGCTGAGAAAGCCCAAGTCAAAACAGTTAAAAAGGAAGATGTGAAGATTGCTGAGGATGTGAAGGTAGAAGAAGTTCTTGTGAATGAAGAAGTTATGAAAGAAGTCATTACTGAAAAACAACAAGTTGAAGAACAAATAAAGAAGAAAGAAGAAGAAGAAGAAGTGAAGAATGAGAGTTTAGTTGCTGGTGATGAAGTTGGTGTTGAAGAAAAACAAAAGAATGATGCTAATCAGACAGAGACTGCAGCATACACCGAAGTACCGATCACTGAGGTAAATTCTGATTCTGAAATCTTAAAAATTGTTGAACAGTGCAAGAAATGCATGGAAACATGCAGTGCTTGTACTGAGAAAGACGAAAGGTTCAGAACAAGAGATCTTGAATTTACCAAAATAGAAGAAGTTTTCAAAAATAAATACAAAGAAATGTTAGAAAATGAAAAAGTTTTGAAAGATAATGACGAAAAACTTTTAGAAAAATGTAAAAAGTTAGAAAAGGAAATTGAAGTTTTGAAAGAAAATGTTTTGAAAATGACAGAAGAATGTTCTCAAAAAGAAAATGTTTGTCAAGAAATGAAAAAGGAATATGATTCAATAAAATTGGTTTATCACATTATAAAAGAGTCTTATGAAAAAGTGAAAAGTGAAATGAAATTTGTTCAATCAAGATTGAATTACTGTTCTGAAACAACAACTGAACTAAAGCGACAATATGAAATAAAACAACATGTTGTTAATTCTTACATTGAGGATGTTGCTAAGCTAAAACGTCAGATTGCTGATTTAGAACAGAATAATAACAAGTTAAAAAGTTATCATGTGTCATCATATGTGCTTGAATGTATTTTCAATATAAAACCAGGAGATGGTGAGTCTGAGCAAAACAAGAAAGGTATTGGCTCAGAGTTTCATCAAGTTCCACCACCGGAAAAGTTTGCATTTTATGATGATGAAAAAGTCGAAAAAGCTTTCAACATGGTAGATCAATTGCCAGATAACATTGACATAACCTATTCCAAATCTGATGATTCTAGTGATTCAGAGGTGGTAGGTAAGGTCGTTGAAAGTGTGTTGAAATAAGAGTCAGTTGAAACAGGTAAATCTGAATCACAGGATGAAAATGAAGGTAATTTTCATTACGGATATCTGAAAAAGTCAAAATCTAAGGAAAAATTGAATGATGATTCAAAAGGATTGGTTTATACCATGATTGGATCGGACAAATTATTTTTAGATATTGTATTTCCGATTCAGAATGTGATTTCAGAAAAGGTTGACAAAGTTTTCAAAATGGTTGAGATTGAAAAGTCTGAGATTCCAAAGTTTGCTGGAAAAGGTCACAAAACTTTTTATAACAAACCTGGTTACAAGAAGAAAAACATGAAGGCTGGGTTGGGTTATAAGAAGAAACAAAATTGGAAAAGAAATGAAATGCCAAATTTTCAGGAGAAAATGAATTTTGTTCAAGGAATAAGTTTAGAAGAAGAAAAAGAACTCGAAGTTATACGACAGTCTAATGAAGAGTTATGTGCTCAAAAGAAAAAGCAACAACCACAGGTCAAAGTTGTTTCAAAGAGAACATGTTTTAAGTGTGATCAAATTGGACATCTTGCACGAAAGTGTCCAAATCTGAAACCAGTGGATGTTGATAAAAAAGAGCCTGACAATGTTCAAAAATAGAAATATGAGGATGTGGAACAAATGTCCAAGTTTGCTTCAAATCAAAATTGGAAATCAAATCCGAATAAGTTCGATTCTAGACAGACCTGGAATTTTCACACACCCAGATTTAGAACAACACAAAGTTGGAAAACAACTGTTGATATGACAAAACCAAATGAATTTTGGAAACCTAAAGTTGTTAGTCAAAATCAAAATGTTAAAAAAGAATCAAATTTTTACAAACGAGGTGCTCCTAAAGGTCAAACTTGGAGTGTTAAGAAACAAGTAACTTCGGTAAATGATGAAAAAGTTGAAGTCAAAGTTGAAAAAGTCTTTGTTCAAAATGACAAAGATTTTCCAAAGTTGAATGAAGCATATTGTGTTGAAATGCCTAAGGTTCAACAGACCTGGGCTAAATTGTTCAAATAATTCAATTAAGTTGAATGTGCAGGTGCTCAAGAAAACTGAAGATTGTGAAAATGGAAATAGGAGCAGCCTGGACAAGAAGAGGAGGCTGCTGAACCCTGGTTTGGTTGAAACAGGGAGTTTGTTTGATTTCTGTACATAAATAAAAATATTTCAAAAAACCTAAAAATTGAAAAATTTAAAAACCAAAAATACGTTTTTATTTTGTCAAAATTTTGAAAAACAAAAAATATGTTTGATTTTAAATTTGTCAAAAAATCAAAAATTACAAAAATATGTTGATTGAATATGCCGAAACCCTCACGGCAGAACAAACATGATTAATTTCACAAGATTGAAAAACGGTTTTCAAGCTGTAAAATATCAATGTGTTGTAAATCATGGGGGTAATTGCTGCTTTACATGCTATATTTTCTGCAAAACAGAGCATGAGAAGTAGAAAATGAATGGCGAGACGAAGCTATCAGTATCGGGTTGTCAAATTTTCTTTTAAAGGATTTTGCATTTTAGGGGGAGTATTGTTTGTTAGAAAATACAAAAACATTAGAAAATTTGAAAAAGTAAAAAACATGATAAAATTTAAAAATTGAGTTTTGTGTAAAAAGAGGAAATGATAGTACATCAGTAGACGGTTACAGTATGCTAAAGAAATGTAATGATTAAATAGCCTTAAACGGTCTCACTGATGATATGCCGATAGGTTTTTATACATTTAGTAAACTTTTTCGGGATATAAACATAAATTCAAACTTGCTTATTTCGTGGGGAACACTACTTGGATATATAGGTAACCCCTGAAATCTTGTTTGAAAGGTCCCTCTTTCTGAGATACTAGGTCTTTATACTCAGTGATATCTGGGGTATTATCCCGGGACTTCTGATTTTGCGGAAGCAATGGCCTAGTCCCCGTATAATACTTTCTGCTTGCTTGAAATATAGCGTCGCCCTCAGCATAAAAAATGATGAAGCATTGAAAAATGTTAAATCATGTGCTGTTGAAGAAAAGATTCTCTAAAGGGAACACACCTAAAGTCGAACCGTCATCTCTCTGCTGAACGGAAGTTCTGACCTGAGCTCTCACGGTCTCGCATTTAACCCTTTACAGATGTCATCTAGGTATACTCACCTGTAAGACTGAATATTGGGATCTGGATACGGGAGTATATTCAAGAGGTGGGACACATGAATGAGTTTAAGTTCTTAATACATCTAATTCGTGTATCCTGAATCAGTTGAAATTTGTGTGAAAATTTAAATGGATCAGTATATCGACAATCTAAGTGAATTGTTTAATTCTTAACGTGTAACTAAGCTCAACGGTACTTGTGACTTGTCAGAAACTGATATGATCATCTGACGCAAACTTAAACAAAAATATTGCTTGTAAATATGTTTGTACATCTTTCTTTACTGCTTTAAGTTTCAGAAAAATATAAAAAGATTTTGATTTCGTTTTATTTTCGACAACCGATGTCTGAATTGCTGAGTATCAAAATCTAACTAAGACTGATTGTGTTTCTGAAAATAAAACATGTTCATTAATTTGAAACTTGAAGTTTAAAAAAAAAAATCAAAAAACAGTTTGTGATATCTCCAAGGTCATTAATTTGAACTCGGATGATTAACTGTGGAAGATTTGGATGCTTATATTGTTAAAATCTATAAATATTGTTGATAGGGGGAGTGGTTTATAAAGTTGAATAGATCCAGATTACGATTTCTGGACAATTGAATGTTTGAAATGATTTGTACTTATAAATGTCTGAGTAATTGCAGATGAGATTCTAGACTACGATCCCAATAGCTGAGTCTAAGGGGGAGTCTGAAGATGAGCTCAAAGCAAGGGGGGAGCTTGTAACCTGAAAGCAAGGTGTCGATCCCTAAAGCACGGAAGCTTGACGAAAGGGGGAGCCTGAAGAAGTTGTCAATGTTAGAGCCAGAGACAAATCCTGGTACAATATTCAAGATAGAAGCTGATCAAAGAAGATAAAGATTGAAGGATGCTTACAGTGTTAGACAATTTGGAAAGAGCATGAAGACTGATCAAGACTGAAGATGTGTCATGATAAAGACTCGACACTGAAGACTTCGTCAACATCCAAGGCGGAGTCTGTTAGTGCACTATGTCTATTGACTTCGTCTTGTATCGTGTCATGAAATAGGATAGGATAACAAGTGCTCGGGTTGCTAGAAACTGAGTTTTAGGTGTTTAAAGGTAATTCCGCTTGAACTGTCAAAGACAATTTCAAACGAAATTAACTAAGTTAATTTCGCTTGAAAGTGGCTTTGTCTATTTCAAACGGAATTAGAACCCTATATATATGTGAGCTTGGTGTGTCATTTGAAACGGAATTAGGTCTTGTGATTCGGTAACAAAGTGCTGCCGGATTGTCTCCAGGTGCTGTAAGACTATTATATCAATACAAGAGACATTTAAATTGAATTGAGCGTCCGTGTCATTGATTCCGCCTTTGATTCGGATAAACAACTCTTCTGATCGACTCATTCAGGTCGTACAACGATCCTACATTTCGTTAATATAAAGATGCGTATAACGTAAAAAAACTTTACATAATACGTACAAGTTAACGCAAAGAAAGTTTTAAAACTTTTATGAAAAAATGAAGCAAGGTAAAACGCAATCCCATTTTTTTTTACACAAAGTGAAAAAAGAACGGGAATCGGTCCCTAAATTGTCCAATTTATATGTAAACTGGAACATTTTTCGGTCGCTGTAATATTTATATGCAAAGGGGGGGGGGGGGGATTGAACAACAACTAATAAATAATTTTCGTAAAACTTTTTTCGGTTCAAGTAACAACGTAAAAATTTACGTAGTCTGTAAGACATAAAGCGTTTCACGTAATGTGTAAAAGGATTTTCATACCCTGTATAAATTTTCGTAGGATGCAAAAATATTCGTAGAATGTAAAAATTATATGTAAACCGGAAAGTTTTTTCGTAGACAAATTTTACGTAAAGCGTTTTCGTAAAATATAAAGATGCGTATATCGTAAAAAAACTTTACGTAATACGCACAAGTTAACGCAAAAGAAAAGTTTAAAAACTTTATGAAAAAATGAACCAAGGTAAAACGCAATCCCATTTTTTTTACGCAAAGTGAAAAAAGAACGGGAAACGATCCCTATATTTGTCAAATTTATTTGTAAACCGGAACATTTTTCGGTCGCTGTAAAATTTATATGCAAAGGGGGGGGGGGATTGAACAACAACTAAAAAATTATTTCCGTAAAACTTTTTTCGGTTCAGGTAACAACGTAAAAATTTACGTTGTCTGTAAGACGTAAAGCGTTTAACGTAATGTGTAAAAAGATTTTTCGTACCCTGTATAAATTTCCGTAGGATGCAAAAAATATTCGTAGACTGTAAAAATTATTTGTAAACCGGAAAATTTTTTCGTAGTCAAATTTTACGTAAAGCGTTTCGTTAATATAAAGATGCGTACAACGTAAAAAAACTTTACGTAATACGTACAAGTTAACGCAAAGAGAAGTTTAAAAACTTTATGAAAAAATGAACCAAGGTAAAACACAATCCCATTTTTTTGGACCCAAAGTGAAAAAAGTACGGGGAAACGGTCCCTAAATTCAGCAAAAGGTTTCGAAGTCAGTCAATTTTTAAGTAAAAGCGTCTCATTAAAAAAAGTAACATATAACGTAAAAAAAATTCTACGTAATACGTACAAGTTTACGAAAAGAATATAAAAAGTTTATGAAAAAAGGAACAACGTAAAGCGTCACATAAATAAAAGATACGTATAACGGTAAAAAAACTTTTTTCGTTATTCGAAAAAACGTAACGAAAAGAAGTAGGAAAGTTTACGAAAAAATGAACAATGAAAAACGCAATCCCTTTTTTTACATTTTCTGAATTTATAAAAAAGTTTACGTGAATCGTTACGTATATTGTAAAAAGTAAAAACCGTTAAAAGGAAGCCATATATTTTTCTGAATTTTTCCTACTTAATTAGTTTTTCTGATAGCCCCACGACCGCCTAACGAATACCTGCGCGATATGGTTTTTATATATTTATTTTCGGTGGGATAACTTACGGAAATTCATCTGTTGCGTGGTCCGGGTTGACCTTTGTTAATGGATCCCTGCAGAGAAGAAAACGAAAAATACCCGTCAGTACTAGGAAAAACGACAACACACCCAAAACACAGAATGTTAAAAAAAATCTTTTTAGATTTGTCTCGGGTGCGACACGCGCACAGTCTAACATGAAGGCTGCTTATCCTTTTTACCTCTCACTCATTTCAAAAACTGTTTGCCTCAACCACGCATCCTGGGTCCTCTTCCGGAATAGGAACCGCCAAGCCGAGTTTTGCTGGTTCATGGTTTGTTTTGGATCCAACTCAACGTCGCTCGGGCTGCTAACCAACCGTGGCTTCTCGTGGAACGCTCGTATCGGTCTTGCTCGGATAGGCTCGTTCGGCTTAGGGTCTTCACCGTCTACATTTTGCTCTGTGACGTCTTCCTGGTCGACAGGCACCCAAAAATCGACGCCTATATGTCTTCTAACCGGTCTACCTTCGCTGCCCGACCCAACAGCACCAACCGAACGTCCTGTTTCCGACCCGCCCACATCACCTGCTACCGGGGGGTATTACCCCAAAAAAATAAAAAAATAAATAAAAAATAAAACAGATAATAAACATAATAATCAGACGTTAATCTTTTTTTTCGAGACTGAAGCTCAAAAAATTAAAAATAAAATTTAAAAACCAAAAGCATGAAAAGCGTGCGATTCCGTTTTTCAATAAAAAAACGAGAGCTGTACGTACCAGAATCTTTTTCCTTCAGCCCCGGCCCACGCGCCCCCTCCTGTGAGATCCCGAGACTGAAACTCGGGTGACTACACGAAACAACATCAGCCTTGCAACTGTCATCACGTACCGGCACCCAGGACTCAAAACTTAAAGGGCTCCTGACAGGGCTAGATATGGTGGCCGACACACCCAAAGCATCCGAAGGTCGCGCATCCAAGCCAACCTCGTCACCTGTTTATGGGGGGGTCACAGGTTAAAAAAGAGAAAAAGGGACAAAACAAAAAAGATAAACATAATACTCTCTGATGGTTCCTACCAGTTGGTTTTTCAGTCGGTCCCGCGCCACATGCCACCTCCTGTGTAATCCCCAAGCTAAAACTTGGCTGGCTGCTAGTCGCATCAACGCCCTTCCCCGTGTCATCCTCTACAGGGCGATGGATAAAGGTTACTCGAAACCAAAGTTTTTTTTTTAAAGGACAACCCCCCAAAGGCCCAAAAACTGTTAAACAAAAAAAAAATACAACGCGTCTTGGCATTTTATATACTTACCACTGTCCGCACCCTTGCTTGGCTTGTCCACCTCGCAACATTCAACAGCGGCGATGTCTGCGGCGCGCAAACCTAACGAACACGTTGCGCCAACAGGCGTGGGTGGGCCAAAAAGCCGAGCGGCAATCTGGGACTTGGTCCACCCTCGAACCCGTCCAACCGCCAACGGACCCGCCACTGGTGCCGTACGTCGATCAACTGTTGTCTCACCTTCTCCAGACCTGACAGTCACATCACCCATAACCTTTGTCGTCCCATCAGTACTTTCAGGAGCACCCCCTGTTTGTGTGGAGGAAAAAATTATTCTTTTATAGTTCGTTTTATGGTTAATACTTATTTTTAGCGCGACACACCTGCTTTGGTTGCCGTAACATTTGTTTGTTCCCCTGCAGGAGATGTCAAAAGATTTCCCAATGCGGCGTAGCCTCCTTCGTCACGCACCGTTCCCGTATCCTCTTTTTCGATGTTAAACTCATCCCCGCCGGCAACGTCGCCTGTGTGTTAAAAGAAATTTAAAAGCAAAACAAAAAAATAAAAAATATTGGTTGGCCATCCCTAACATATATTGCCACCATGTTGCCTTTTTTGGTACCTGCCTCCCCGACGTCCGATGGCCTGTTAACATCCGAGCTTCCCCCTATTTTTGCCACCGTCACGCTAGCTTCTGCTTGGCTGTTATCACCCAAGTTCACAGTACCCACCGCTTCAAACGACATCTGTTCTAAACCACCTGTCACATCTGGTAGACCGTTGGCATCTTTGACCCCAGCATCCCCGCTGTCTCTTGCAATCACGCCAACGTTGCCCCCACCCGGCAGGCCAGCACTGCGCTCATCAACGTCTCGTCCTCCTGCAGCCCCGTCTGTGTCTAAAAACGAAAACAAAGAAAAACACTCTTTTTTACGGTGAGCCACAAACTGCACAAATAAGATTAAATACGAATGGGTTTGCATGTTTATTTTTTTTTCTATTCTTTTATTTACCTGGCATGGTGTCAACGACAACGCTTCGAGGCTGACGCCGGCCCCCCTTCAGCCGTTTCAGCGATACCAAAAATCAGCAAGTTCAAATCAACTTCCTCCTCTCCCTCGCCTGAATCAGAAGCTGTAACATCATTCGCCTGTTCCTCGTGTCCCCCTACAGAATTTTAAGCCAAAAATTGGTATAAAAATACACAAGCCCTTTGCGTGGCTTAAAACCGCATACGAATACCTGACTGGCGGCTCGAAGAACCCCGGGTCGTTCTTTTCAGAAATTATCCCTCCTCGATACTCTCTAACCCTTCAGCCGGCAAACAGGGTATCACATCTAACACATCAATGTATCTTCGCCTCAACCTCCTGTGCTCCTCGTTATCCGGCTCCACAGCCAACCGATCTCTTAAAGCCTGCTCTATTCTTGACCTTAGAGCGGCTAAGTCATCGACCCATTTATCCAGGCAGCTCGGCTCTCCAGACACACACTCCGCATTTTTCGCGGCGGCACACGAGTTAACTCTCTACACAAAATGAAAAGACACACTTAGCCTATCTATGCGTGCACCAACAAAAAAAAATTTAAAAACAAAACATGGAAAAACCAGTCTCTAAAATTTAAAAATTGCTTTAAACCTGTTCACCGGATAACCTGTCGCTTAGGGTTTTGCCCTGGCCACGACCGAACCCTCCATTTGAAATCTCGTAATCTTGTCTACGAGTCAAAAGCTCCTTCGTCCAATAATGAATGGCTCGGATCCCATCGCTAGTGTTGCACGATGGCTGTCGCGTGCAGTGTACATACACCAACTGCATGAAAAAAATTAAAATCAAAATAAAATAAAGCAGAATAAATATTTAGTCATAAAAAGCTAATAAAAATTCAAAAACCAAACACATGCTCACCGCCAGGATGGTCAACGGGCCTGCCCCGCAACACTTTGGGTCCAATGGCCTCCATTTTTTCTTACATTTTCTCAAACAGTCTACGATGAAAGCACACCAGTTGAAATCTTCGTACCTAATATCCGCCGTCAAACGCTTCAGAACCTTGTCTTTTACATACCCGTTCTGCTGTGAGCTGGCCATTGTCGTCAGGAAAAGTAAAGCAAAATCTATTCGGAAATGCGCCATGCCTTCATACTGGTCGTCTTGAATCGCCGCCGAGATCAGCGAAGGGGCTATGTAGCTGGACGGTGGGAAACATACACGCCACTCCTTCAACGATGCGTGTAGCGTCCTCGCTTCCTCAACATCGGCGAAATTGGAGCCTGAGTCACGAATCCCCAAGAGCTTGCTGATCACCCCGCCATCCACCAACAAGCGGCTGTTGCCCAGGTTTAACGTCAGTGAATGGGCATCAAAGTTGTCCACGACATGATAGGCTAGTTTCTTGGCAACCCCATTCACACAAAAACCAATCAAGCCCCCAAATCCCATTTGGATGATAGCCTCTTTCTGGCGTTCAGACAACCCCAAGATCTCAAGGAATAATTGCTTCGGTGAAGAACGAGTGTTCAACGCCGGAAGCGATTTCTGAACTACAGGTTTCTGCTTCTTGTGCATTTTCGTTCGTGAACCACCCAAGCCAGGCTGCTTGAGCTTCCTAGTATTGCCTTTTATACTCTTCCATGGAGTCAAGGATAAGACAAGACACCTTACCACTCCGCTGAGGCCTAGACCTCGAACCTACACGTATAATGCGGGAAAAAATCATATTACAATTCAGAACTAGTTACCCCAATCGGAGCACAAAAAACCATTCGCAACGAAGTTAAGTAAAAAAAAACAAATTTATGATACCAGAACTAATGTTTATAACCCCTCTATCTTCTTGGTCCGGCTTGAGCTTGGTCCGGCTCGAGCTTCGCGTTGCCGCAACCATTCTTTCAGCGATTCCTGTGTTTATAAAAAAAAATTGTTAATACAACTCATCCATCAACACAGAGAACCCCCCCCCCCCCATTACGTAAGTTTGCTCTCAACCCCTGCTAACAAAAATTAAAAGAAAATAAATAAATAAAAAATTAAAAACCCAAACAGATGAAATTTCGGCTAGGCTTAGATTGACTAACCACATACCCCAAAAATAATCTCCAAAACCTAAAACCCTAACCGGCCAACCAATGAAATCCGGCTACGCAGAGATTGAACCTTCTTTTCCTAACACCACAAAGCCCAATGAAAAAACTTTAATCCCCAACAAAAGTTACCAATGACCGATTCAACGGACAATCTTAACCCAGGGGACACACACCACATGAAATGTGAAAAGAATAAGAGGTAAAGGAGCCCTGAAAATTCAAACGATTACATTTTTCACAGTAAGGAGGGGAAGCGAACCAACCTTTATATTTTGCTCGATTGAGAAGCGTCGGATACAAAATCTGTTAAAACAACGAACACCGATCGCCTGAGCTTCAACTTCGGACAAAAAAAAATTTGAAAACCAGGGCCGCCGGAATCTCCAAACTCTTAAAAAAACCAGTGTCGCCGTCGCCGGGGTTCTAAGAATGGCAGAGAGAAATCTAGGGATTGGGTGTGGGGTGATTTGATTCAGGGAGATAAAATGGTTGACATAGAGAATGGAGATGGTTTTATGAAGATTGGACATGCACACTGAATTTGTTCAGAAGAGGTGACTACTAGCTAACCAAAGGCTTTTACCAAAATATCCATTTCTCAATAAAAAAATCAAAACCATAAGAGACAAAACATTTAAAAAATAATTTAATATTCAGATCATCTCAACCATCCAACTCTTTGATCAAAAGGCTAGAAAGTGGTTCTCGTGGTTCTTACAACTGGAGGTGGTTCTCATTTTAGCGCCCCCTATATATATATATAGGATAATGCTTAGTAAGAAACCCCATATTCTTAGAAAACTTAGCAAACTATAATAGTGGCCATCAATTAGCCACGTAGCCCTCCCACACTTCTAGTTACTTTTTGATGGAAGGTTATATATGTAATTTGTGTTAGGCAAGATATTATCAGCTGGTTGAATTGGCATCAGCATTTAATGCACATCAACTCATTTTGTACAATGCACCCACCCCCATATTTCTTTTACAATTTCTCATTTTATATATTCTTTCAACAGAACTACATAGTCATCTTCTACTCCCCCTCTTCATTCCTCCATTAATATCCATGGAGACAAATCCACCAACCTCACAATCAATGTCGCCGGTCCATAGTTTCCCCAACCGGTTCTTTTGCAGCGACTTCCAAAATGATGAGGAATTTAATGCTCCAGGTTTGTCCATATATGTAATTTAACTGTTCACGAAGTCCTATTTTTTTTTCTTTTACAACTTTTTAATCTAATAATCCAAACTATACTGCATGTCCATGTTCACTTGTTCCATTCGAAGCTTCTGTATACACTTATATGCATGTTGATTGTTCTCGGTCATCTGAAGCCCCTGTTAGATCCCCGGATGTTGTGATATCCAACAATTTCATGAACAGCGCGTTTAATGATGACCAGGTTATGGATAATGAAGAAGGTTTGTTTTTTCTATACTTTGGTTTTGTTTTTTTCTTCCCCAGATATGGCATTGTTCAAACATATTCCATAATGTTCACATGTAGCATCCCAAGATTCCCATATGCAGGCCATGACTGTTGCTGTTTCTGGATCACCGTATGGTCCTTCTATGTTTGCCGAATCATCACGCGGCCAATTAGACGGTTGTATATATTACATGGGAGCCCACTTTATTCTCATATCACAGATTTCTAACCTTTTGTCATGCCATGTATAGCAGATTCCTAACCTTTTTCGTTTTATGATGCAGGGCCATCGAATCCATACTTTGTTTTTGATACCCCTCAGGGAACCCGTTACTGGATTCCTAATGTCTCTGATAAGTTCATACCAGTGTGTGGGAAATCTTATCCAACTTTTGCGGATGTTCTTTCGATGTATGAACTTTATGCGTTTGAAGCAGGTTTTTCTGTAAAAAAAGGGCAAACTAAAGTCTGGAATGGAATTCCCACACACAAGTATCTTCGATGCTCAAAATATGGAAAACCACAACCCAAGAGGAAATTTGACACCCTAGATGAATCTTCTGTTAAGCACCGGAGGACCAACTTCACATGGTGTGACTGTAAGGCAAGCATACTAGTCTCAATCTCGAATGATTCATACACAGTTCTGAGTTTCAATGATATTCATAATCATGAACTTGTTGAGAGTTACAACCGTGATCTTAGCAAGATATCACGGAAGCTGTCATTCTCCACGAAACAATTCATTCACAATATGAGTCTAAACCGTATCGGACCAATGAGAGCTTATAGATGTCTTGTAGCTTTAAAAGGAGGGCATCACAATGTCAATGGGACTCCGGTGGATTTTAAAAACTTTAGCCACCAGTTGCGAATTTTTATTGGTGAACGCGACGCACAAGTTTTCCTTGAACGCCTGCGTGAGCGTTTTGACAACCTACCCAACTTCTATTTTGATTACACTGTA
>JARYGA010046864.1:0-47055 GCA_030545235.1 Helianthus tuberosus | reverse complement strand
TTAAATGAATGTATTAACTTAAGAGAAAATGTACGTTTACGTTGTGGATTGAGAAGGTGTCTCTGAAGGTTGGTGAGGTTATAATCGTATGACTCCTCGTTAGCAGAATCACACATTGTTTTCCACTGACGAACAAAGTCCTCCCAATCTGGTTGAGTAAACGAATTCTTGTAGTGCTTTACAATATTTTGTAAGATGTGAAACCTGCAGAGATATCTGTGTGCGGCAGGGAATATTTTTTTTACATGCGTTTATCAGTTCCTGGTCCCTGTTCGTAAGAATTACAAGCGGCTCCATGCACTCGTGCAGCATAGACCTAATCCTCTCCATGGCTGTTAGGATCTGAGTTTCTTATGATTGTGTTTTTGTTTGATAACTATGAATATGAATTAGTATAAGTGCAACGGAATTAAAATGGAAACAAACTTTCAACACACAATCAAATGGAAGAATTGATTTCAACACACATGTTTGTCATGAAATCGAATGATTATATTTATTACAATGATTCAATTACACTTGCATGCATGCAATACAATCTCCCCTCAGCCTGAGCTCACAGATGGTTTGTTCGTACAGAATGACTTATGAAGAAAGAGCTAATAGAACAGTACAGGGTACTGTTCTATTTATAGTACCAAACAAACCACTGAAGCATCTTTGCTGACATCACCATGAAAGTGACATCTAACCTCCTAACAACCTACAACCACTGATCTATACAAGCACTGTTATCTAACCACTGATTACAATATAACACAAAGAAGTAAACTAAACTACTGCTTCTCATTCCACTATTATACTCCCAGCAATGCTTGTGTCTTCAGTAGTACTTGAATCATGATAGTAGATTGAGCATCAGTACTTAGCCTTCAACAGTCTTTAATAGTCTTTAGCAGTTGTTGAAGATCAACAGTTGTTGTAGACGAACAGTGGATGGAGGGCATCAGTTGTTAGGGCCACTTCCAAGGGGAAAGACTGATGCAAACATCTGCTTATTCTGAATCCACTGATCTGGTCCAGTTTTGGCTTTAATCAACTGTTCCTTTGTAGGGTTTTATCCCAACAATCTCCCCCTGGAACAGATGATGCCAAAACCCTTCATTATTTTGGATTTTTATTGCCTCATCAAATATTCCCTGACTTGTCCTTTGAATTGTAATTCAAAGTCCATGGAACTTGTGCTATCCTCATCCCTGCATAGTGGAAGCTCAAGTAGATCCTGCAGATCTTCAACACCCAGGACAAGTGCTTGTTCCCTTGATATATGCTTCACTTCACCATTGGATTTGAGCAGAGTCAATACGTGGGTCTGTTTATCAGATTTCCACTTTAGTATTTTTGAATCCAATGGGTTTCTTGGGGGAATCTTTATTGTTGATGAGTTTAGGGATTGTGGCCTGGTGATGACAACTTGGGCAGTGTCTTGAGATTGAGTTGATCCTTGTTTCTCTGCCATAAGTGTCTGAAGAACCATCTTCATGATATACTCTTCTGAAAATTGGTCTTCTTTTGATATTGGTGTTGTGTCCATCTGCTTTTGTTTCCTTCTTTGATTAAAGATGGCAGCAGGTGGAACAGTGGGTTTCCTGATGGGTAACTTTTGTGGCTTGGCTGGAACCACTGCTTCAGGATAGTTAGGCTTTTGAGGAGCAGTGGGATCTGTCTTCCTTAACTCTTCCAAAATTTTATAGTTGGCTAACACTTTATCCTCTGTCCACCTTGTGAACTGGTTCCTTGACCCATAATCAACAACAATTAGTTCTTCTTTCATTACTTGGCCCATACTGTAGTAGTTTGCTTTACCTTTTCTTTAAGCATCTTTTGTATTCTGGCTATCTCTTCTTGTAGTTCACTAATAGTCCATTCTTTGTATTGATGCTTATCTGCTCTGTATTTCTTGTATGCCATGATGTACTCAAGGTAATCTTGCCTCATACTTCCATCATCCTTTTCAGACAGTTTTTGGCAAAGATCTTTTGAGAACTGTTCTAAAGTTCTGACCTTGGTGAGCAGGTATTGTAAATTTCTCAGAATCTCTTTATCAGACTTTCCCTCTGTATCTCTTTTAGATATATCTTCTGCTTGTTGAGCTTTTATTTTGAGACATTCTTCAATGTTTCTTGGAAAAGGATAACCTTGGATGGAAGGAAGTTTCCTTTTTGCAGGGTCATCTTCAGAGTACAATGATTTTATTTCTTCTCTAACTGCTGGTAGATCAAATGGGTATTGTAGTCCCACAGGAATAATAGCAGTGATTGGTTTTTGAACTTGTGCTGATGATAATGGAACAGGGTTTGGAATAGGGACAAGGGGCAGTGATTGTGTGGATGTTTGAGTTGGTGAAGGGTCATCTTCCAGTACAATATTGGTTACCCTTCTCCTTTTGAGTTTAGGAGAGGTTGGTGGTGGATTTGTGGATTGAGTGGTGGTGATTGAGGTGGTAGGTATCTGACTAACAATTGTTGAAACAACTGGTGTTTCAACCACTGTTGTCATTACAACAGTTGATGTATCAACCATTGTGTTGGACCGTTCTACGACCTTAAATTGTCAGTTAAGGCAGTTCATCTTTGCGTACGAAGGCGGAATCAACGTAAACAAAGTCATAACAGCTATTATCCTTTTAATCCTTCTTTTCTGATTGATTTGAGTGCTTATACAACGTTTTCTGATACAAATCCGGCAGCACTTCGTGTTTCACACAATGACCTCTCTCTCTCAGATCTCATCATTGCGTTTTCTAAGCTCTCTGATGAAATCATAATAACCAAATTTTGAGAACCTAGAATCCTTTTTCAATTTTTCTAAAAATTCATCCCAATCTGAAGGTAACGCATTTGCAAACTTAGATATCTTTTCAACATTTGATATCCTTAAGTAATACATTTCAAAACTTTTATGTAAGTCTTCATATCGCTTATACGTATCACTAAAATTCTCATATTTCCTACACATAAAATGTTCAAATCTTTCAACCAAAACCTCCTTTTTCTCAAGAGGTGAACAACAAGTCCAATTGTTTATTCTTTCAAGTTTAATGTTTTCCAGTTCGTCAAACATTTTGATTTCTTGGTATTTGTGCCTAGTAAAACTCCTCGAATCACTTGAAATATAATCAGCTTCAAGCGAAATCAGCTTAATAAAACTGTTCAAGCGAAATCTGATATGAACTATTTCGCATCAACTTCAAGCGAAACCTGATGATCAATTTCAAGCGAAATATTAGACCAACTATGATTCAAGCGAAATCTGCTAACAAAACTGATTCAAGCGAAATCAACTATTTCGCTTCAACTGATCAGAACCTTCAAGCGAAAACCCACAAGATCTATTTCGCTTCAACTGAACTCAAACTTCAAGCGAAAACCTGCAGCTCTATTTCGCTTCAGAAGAACTCAAGCGAAATCCAAGATCACAACACTATTTCGCTTCAGATGTTCAAGCGAAATAGTCCAAAATCAATCCAAATTGTCTGATTTGAAGCGAAATCAACTATAACCTACGAACACTTTCAAGCGAAATCCAGTTTTTGGTCAATTTTAACATGTTTTAATCTGAATTTTAGTCTGAATCTTTGTAGGCTTTGTTAAAACTACGTTTTACATGATATACTCGAAAATCAGACCATTTCGACCGTTGGAACTTGTTCAGATCTGAAAAATGTAAAAAGAAATGAGTAGAAAGAAGATAATCCGGTAGAATTAAGCTGCTATGGTATGAACTCCTTGTCCTGAGCTCTGATACCACTTGTTGGACCGTTCTACGACCTTAAACCGTCAGTTAAGGCAGTTCATCTTTGCATACGAAGGCGGAATCAACGTAAACAAAGTCATAACAGCTCTAATCCTTTTAATCTTTCTTTTCTGATTGATTTGAGTGCTTGTACAACGTTTTCTGATACAAATCCGGCAGCACTTCGTGTTTCACACAATGACCTCCTTCACTCAGATCTATCTACCAAATGAACACACAAGCCTATTTATAACCATGAGATTTCGCTTGAGATGATTTCAAGCAAAATCATCACTTCTTGATTTCGCTTGAACTGATTTCAAGCGAAATCTTCAAGTCAAACACATACAAACCCTAATTAATACTCTATTGTGTGATCTTTCAATCAATCTAGACACAAGACTTAATGCAGACGAAGTCAACAGACATTCCATGCACTAACACATTGTCATCTGCTTTTTGGCAGGTGGTGTTGGTGGTGGTGAGGATGTTTTTGGTGGATCAGTGGATTGAGTGAGAGTGGTTGTGGTAGTGATGGCAGTTGTTGGGGTAACATATGTTGGTTTGGAGGTTTGATGAGAGGAGCTTTTGGGAGGTAGAGGAGTGTGTTTGCCTTACTTTTCTAGTAGGTTGTCTTCTTTTTGGCTTAGGATTTTCCTGCTCATCCTTGGGCTCATAAGTACCCTGTTCTTCCATCTCCATTAAAACTTTCTTCTCCTGCTCAAACCTTTTAGCCCCTTTTATCTCCATAGTCTCTTTTATGCCTGCTTTTGCTGCATCTAGGGCATTTTGAGACTCATCAACCTTTTTAGAACCATCTGGCTTAGGGATTTCCACAATCAGTTTAGATTTTGCATCTGGTTCAATGTATAGACCATCTTCATATCCCTTTTTCTTCTTAACTTTCTCCCCCTTTTTGGCATCATTAGGAGGATTGTCAACAAAGATAATGGTAGGAGGAGCAGTGCCAGTGGTTTGTAATAAATGGGCCTTAATTGCCTTGATATCTGCTTGTGTATCCTTGAACCTAGCTTCCATCAGACTTCTGATCTTCTGAATTTGAACTTCATGTTGTTGATCAGCATATTGTCTTTGCTGATGAAGCATAGGTTGAAATAGACTCCAGAGCTCAGCAGAGGATGGAGCAGATGTTGTTGATGTTGCAGCAGTGGGTGGTGCCTTTTGAGCTTGTAACAACTGTTGCAGCATATTTTTTATATCTACAACAGAAGTTTCAAGTTTATCAACCCTCTCCGCCAATTCTCTGTACATTAAACCATCACCCAAGTTAATGGGATCATCTGATTTCCCACCAGTGGTGGTTGTATCAGTGGTTGACATAGGGAAAGTTTCCTAGAAATCATCCACTGATGCCCCTTTTTCTTGGTACTGGGACTTCTTTCTTCAGCAGGGAGAACCATTTTAAGTGAACCAGTGAATACTGGAAACACTCTGGTTCCCAAAGAAGAAATTGCCTTCAAGGGAGTCTCGCTTATGAAACTACTGTCCAAGTGTAAACCAGTGGGTTCAACACTTGTAGTAGTTGCTCCACTTGAACTACTGACAGGAATTACTTGTAATTCCTGCAGTGTGACCTCCTCAGTTGTTGGTGGGTTAGCAATGATTGAGACACCAGACTCAGTCACTTGTTGGGGTATGTTCTCATTAACAGGTGATTGATAAGAACTTATTTGTGTCTGGGCTAAATAAAGTGCATCTAACAAAGGTTTTATGTGTGGTGGAATTTGTGAAGTGTGAATAGGGGTAGAAAGAGAATTTGCCCCGGGAGGTGGGCTGTGGATGATGGAATCAAGTGATTCTAGAGCATCATAATGTGGTGTCCCTGTGCTTACAACCTGTTCTTTTTTAGAAGATGCAGGAGGAGTTTTAGGCTCAGGTTGAGGTCTTTCTTCCAACTGCTGTGAGGAAGTAGCAGCAGTAGTTATTGGTGACTTTTGTGTTGTCACAGGTATATCCTCTGGGACCTCATCTTCCAGAGTTACCTTTTTGATGGGTTTGGGGGGCCTTTGGAGATTTTTCTTTTTGGGTCTTTTGGTGGTTTTAGGTGTGGGTTTCACAGCAGTGGTTGTGCTGCTTTGATCACCTTGAGAAGTGGGCTCAACAGAAGGACCCTGAGGAGCAGTGGTTGCTGCTAAAGTCTGCTCAAGAACCTCTGTTTGTGTTTTGGAAGGTTTTGACAGCCTTGTGAAAGTTTCAGAGGTTAGGCTATTTATTTGAAAAGGATTTCCTTGGATAAGCACATGAGCATTATCCTTGGAAAATTTCTTTTGAAAATAGTAACTTAAAAACCTTGGAAATAATAAAAATGATTTTTTATTAACATTTTTGACAAGATTATTGAAGATCTCCTGGGAATAGTTAAAATTTTCTTCATTCAGTATAGCATAACCCAGGTATTGGATCTTCAATGGAATTTCATTGAAAGCAGTGGTTTTGTTTGACACACACATTAGGAGGGTATGAAATAAAAACCTTGTGGCAGGTGGAAAACTGCCCTTTTGTAAAGTATCTTTTTCATTTCTTCTTCATACCCTCTTTCAATGAAATCAGTTTGATACTCTGTTTTAGGGAAAGAGGTTTTACCTCTAAGATCATCGAGTTCAAAGACCTCCGAAATGGTTTGAGGTGTGATGGTGACTGAAATACCCTTTATTGAAGAAGTAATGGCTAAGGGCTTTTTATCCTTAGTTTCAAGTTTAGCATTTTTCCAAATTTCTTGTTGGGTTTCCAGGTAAATCAGAGCATCACAGGTCAACAATGTTTTGTACTTTGAAGACGACAGAGCATCAATTACAGATTGAAGGTTGTGGTATGACTTGGTGTCACACCCCGACCACGTAAAACAACAAATTGTGGCGGAAACGTCGGGGAGTGTTGTAACAGAATTATTGTTTCACAACCATGGATACAAAAAGAGTTTCGTTTTATTTATTCATTAAGTAATTTACATTGTTTTAACATGAAACAAACAAGTTACATATCGACTATCACTGTTATTATGTCACTAAGGCCTCGTCCAGATCCTATGTGACTCATGCATCCTAGTAATCAACATCAAGCAACATCACCTGAAACATATGTAAAAACAAAGTCAGCAAAGAAATGCTGGCGAGCACATAGGTTTTATAAGAGTGTCGGATTCTTGGCTAGTTTACATGTTGCAATACCTTATTAAAAACCTTGTTTTGAAATGTGTATAATATTGCAACATAATTAACCAACTCAAATCAAGCGGGTTATAATTTATAAAACCTCATAGCCATGATTCTTAACCCAAAAGCATTTATTTTAGTAAACCAAATTGTAAAACATCTTGTATTAACTCCTTTAATAAAACTCGTATGGTTTATATCCTTTTGAAAACATCGTTAAGTGACACCGTTTTAAAATCGTTTACCCAAGTGAACTAAATGTAGGTCCCGAAATCTGAGGATCGATAACGAACTGAATCACTTGTTTATAGCAAACACGGTCACGTGTGCGGAATCCACGTAACTATGCCAAATCAAACATATAAAGCAATAACAACAAAGGATTAATCAATGAAACACACTCGATTGATTAACGGGATGAGAACCGATTACAAACTGATACAAACACAGTTCAGACAGAATTTCGACAGAGTTTTGTTACTTGGTTATTATCTCATCTCTGTGTTCAAATGAAACAGGATGTTGTTTATATAGTGCCTGGGCCAAGACATCGACGAAACACAAAGTGTCTCGGCGAAACTGAACATGGGCCAGTCATTGGGCTTGAAACAGCCCATTACACGACGAATCAAGTGTGATTCGTCATGACCTTCAACGAAACAGAAGTAAAGGACATTGGTCTGTTTCGTCATGATGTGTTCCGACGAAACAGACCTGTTTCGTCGAGGACTGCAACTGTTGTGATTGTTTCTGCAAACAGACCGCAACAACAGCAACATATAAACATAGTAATGACCATACTACCCTTTAATGCAACATGCATTGTTCATAATACTTTACATATCAAAAGAGACAAACAAGTTGTACACAAGTAGATAGGAGGATATCTGACTTGGTCAACATAACATACAGACTCGATAATTAATAAAAGACCATACAAAATACATCGTTAAACAAGACTAGTCACAGACACTAAAAATGCATCAACACTAAATAACGCCATGGTATGTAATATGTTGAAAACACTTATATATAAGAAGTACCAGCGGCGTATCTACCATGTTTTCACCACATTAAACCCGTCCCGTTATCTAAACACTTAACCAAAAACCAATCGTTTATCCAATTCGTTTAACTTGTTCAAATCATTAACTCTTTTAAATTGTTTAAATCAACCTCGTTTTAATTGTGAAAACTATTTATGGTCGTCTCGCTAATAACATTCAAACCTTCGTGACTCAACTATCTCGCTTCTCGCATTAACAAACCACCAAAGGGTAAGTTAACTATCACAGATTCAGTCGTTACCCACCTAACCCACACATAACCATGGGTGCAGTCTGATAACGGGATTTGTCAGATCCTATGGTACCATAACCTAATACTGGTCAGTTCGGACAAAATTAATGAATGTCATTCGTTATGTAACTACAACCAACAAGTTCGTTCACATTATTGAAATCGTTATTAGTTTAGTATAAACCATCTTAATCGTTTTTGAAACCATTGTTAAAATATCGAAAATCGTTTTGATACATATGAATCACCCCAAAATAATTGAAAACAGTAAAATAGGGGAACTATGTACTCACATGAAGTGCAAAGTATCCTCAATCAATAGAACTTCAACAAACTCAAGTAAACATGAGAAATCAAGCAGCACCTAGTAATCGAATCACTAGTCAAACAATCGACACCTAAATCGGAAGATCGGATAGAATGAAGTCTTGTAAACCAAATGAGTGTTGGAACTCATGTGATATGGTTTAACAAAGCCTACATCCTAAATCGGAACCTAACCTAAGTGCTTTTGACCATTGCGACCCATTAAGGTAGCTTACGCTACTTTAACGCGTCGTGCACGCAAATGCGCGTTCGAGATGACTAACTAGTCCTATGCCAAGTATTATATGCCTAAACATGTTTAAATATGTTGCATAATCAGTTATGTGACAAAAGTTTATGTTACATATGCTTAATTGCCAATTATGTATGAAAAGGGCATTTTGGTCATTTACCTAAGGCATATAAACTACCTATCATACAACTAATTAAACCTAAGTGACCATAAGGTATAACCTCGGAAGGTTATTCCCTATGCAACTATGGTCACTAAACATGTTTGGTCGGATCCTAATGATCGACCAAACGGGTCATGTTCGAAAGTCTAAGCGGGTGTTTAGTCCGCTTGACTTACGACTCTATACAAGCACTAAACTAAAAGTGAGGAGCTAAACATGCTAAAACATGTTTAGTTAAGTTAGAAAACATGTTTTGGTATCAAAACAAACGATTTTGATACCCAAGAGTAGTTTGGTTACAAAATACGCATAAATACGCATTTTGGCCAAAACTACGACTCGTCACTACGCCTATTCAACGTGGTAATAAGTAGGTATAGTCACAAGGGACTATAACCATCGTGATTAGGCTCACGTTGCAAAGTTCAACGGAACTTTGTGTTGACCGTTGACTGGTCAAAGCTGAAAGTCAAACTATGTTTGACTTTCGTGCTTAAAACGCATAAAAAGAACGAAAGAGGACTTACAAAGGGTCCAAGAAGGTTTGATTCCAAGTATTCTCAGGTATGTAGTGAATAATCACAACAACTTAGAGAATTCTCAGATAAAATGTAGGTTTTAAGCAAGGGGGTGGGGTATTTATAGGAAAACTTGAACCGTTAGGATCGTTTATCGGGAAACGAGCTTTGATCTTGGCCATACACCTCATGCCCATTGATTTGTAATACCTTGGGCACTTGAAAACAAGCCCGTAGGTTCAAAAATACCATTTGCAAGCCCCCAAATCAGTTGGAACAGCTGGAAACAGGCTGGAAAATGGTTTTTGCAGGTCTGACAGCTTTAGGCGGGCAGCGTAAGAGTAGGGGAGATCTTACGCGGGCCTCCTGAGCCTCTGATCAGCAAATAAGTTTCAAAAATTGCAGTTTCAGTCCCTGCATGCTTTTAAGGCCATTTTTGATGGGTTTAAGGCCCGTTAAGACATTTTCAAGGCTCTACAATGATGCCTAAGTATAGGGGACATGAAACATGCTCAAAAATATCTCGTATTTCGGCTCGTTTGGTCGTACGGTTGCGTTGTTCGGTTAATTACGGCGGAAGTCGTAACGAACGCAAAAACGATCCAAATTAAGCGACGAATGGAATTTTATCAAGCCAATCACTAAAATAAAATATTTTAATGATTACATAAATTTTTGGGTGTCCAGAAATATTCAGAACGTAAGATATGCGTGAAAATGCAAACTTGTGCACTTTTTGACGCTTTTAGTCCCTGAATGATCAATAAAGTTTATTCTAGCATACTGAACCCCTCAAAGCCTATTTCTAAGCTATGTAAAGGATATTTAGGGTATGTTTAACTTATGATCAAGTTCCGGAATGTTCGTAACTATACAAATCGGTATAGTTTCGCAGTTTGATTTCAACACACCAAACCATCCAAAGCTTATTTCTAAGTTATGTGGAGGTCATTTAAGGTATGTTAAGCCTATGTCACTATTCCGGCGTGTTTGTCGCGTTATACTGACTGCGTTTACGCACCAGTTTCCGTATAACCTTCCAGAAAGAGATTTAAAGCTTGAAATTGGAATCGAATTAAATTGTAAAATCATTAAACACAATTACACATATATAAACACCAAAACACATATAATAACACCAAAGCACATTGTTTTATTGATAATTAACATTGTTTTACATTATACAATGATTACATAGCACAGTTGTCACAGTATCCTCTACTTCAGGAAATTTCGTCCCGAAATTTTATTTAGAGAAAACTTGTGAAAAAAAAATGCGGATATTTCGTCTTCATCTGGTCCTCACGTTCCCAAGTAAACTCTGGGCCACGTTTGGATTCCCAGCGAACTTTGACCAATCGAATCCGTTTGTTCTTCAACTGTTTGAATGTACGGTCCATTATCTCCACAGGTTTCTCGACAAAGTGCATCGTTTCATCGATTCGGATCTCGTCGAGAGGAATGTGAAGATCAGCGTCAGGTAAACACTTTCGTAAATTGGACACGTGAAAAGTCGGATGAATATTTCCACGCTCGGGAGGTAGCTCTAGTCGATAGGCAACCTTCCCAATCCTTTCCACAATCTTAAATGGTCCAACATATCGTGGAGCAAGTTTTTCCTTTCTTTCCAAATCTCACCACTCCTTTCCAAGGTGACACCTTGAGTAGGACACGGTCGCTGACTTGAAATTCTAAGGGCTTGCGTCGCATATCCGCATAACTCTTTTGACGGCTTTGAGCTGTCACAAGATTATCGTGAATTTTCTTGATTTTGTCTGTTGTTTCCAGAATGAGCTCAGGTCCAGTAAGTTGAGCTTCACCGATCTCATTCCAACAGATAGGTGAACGACATTTTCGACCGTAGAGAGCTTCGAATGGTGCCATATTAATACTAGCATGATAACTATTGTTGTAAGAGAACTAGATCAGTGGAAGATGAGAATCCCAATTACCACCAAAGTCTATCACGCATACTCTAAGCATATCCTCCAAAGTTTGAATCGTCCTCTCAGATTGACCATCTGTTTGGGGATAATAGGCAGTGCTTAGATTCAGTTGGGTTCCCAAAGCAGATTGCATGGTCTTCCAAAAATGAGATGAAAACCGAGCATCACGATCGAAAATGATATCCAAAGGAACACCATGTCGTGATACAATCTCATCAACATAAATCTTTGCAAGTTTATCAGCAGATAGATCCTCGCGAATCGGTATAAAATGAGCTGATTTCGTTAAACGATCGATAACAACCCAAATAGCATCATGACCTTTAGACGTACGCAGTAACTTAATGATGAGATCCATTGCAATGTTCTCCTACTTCCAAACCGGTATCTCTGGCAGCACAAGTAAGCCAGAAGGTCGTTGATGTTCAGCCTTAACTTTGAGACAAGTTAGGCATTTCGATACATACAAGGCAACATCCTTTTTCATACCAGGCCACCAATACTGAGTACAAAGATCCTTGTACATTTTATCAGCACCAGGATGGATAGAATATCGAGACTTATGAGATTTGTTGGTGCATTACGTCTGTCGACTTCGTCTTGTATCGAGTCTAGTATTAAGAATGTTAGATCAGGGCACGTAGTTCGAGAAAATAGGATGTTTATGTAATTTCGCATGAAGCTATGTTATTCCGCTTGAAAGTGTCATGTGTAATTCCGTGCGGAATTAGATTCCGCTTGGAATCTAATTTCGTTTGGAGCTGCTTCAAGCGGAATTAGAATACTATATATAGGGTTGATGCGAAATCATTTGTAACTTTGAGATTTCCGGTACCGAAGTGCTGCCGACGCGTCTACAGATCTGTAAACTTGTTATAATCAATAAACAAGATGATTAAGTGTGAAACAAGCTATTTTCCAAGTCAATTCATCTGTTTTCGCCTCTTGAATTGACTAAGAACTCTTCTGATTGACTCGTTTGGGTCACAAAACGATCCTACAAGCGGTATCAGAGCTCAAGAGGAAGAGTTCTTGCCAAAACAGCCTTAATTTCTGACTTCTACACCTTCTTTTACACAATTCAAAAAATTTTACGGTCAAAATGGTCTTAATTTCACATATTATAAGCGAAACAGTGTTTTAACGGATCCTTGAAAATTATGGACCTTAATTCAGCTTAAAATTGGTAAAAACAGTAATTCCGTTTGAAAACCAGATCGAAAAAGATGACGTCAGCAGCATTTCAAACGAGATTAGCACTTGATTCCGCTTGAAATTGCAATTTCGCTTGAAAAATTCACCTCATTCCGCTTGAAATTACCTTATTCCGCTTCAGGGTGTAATTCCGTTTGAGAAGGTTCAAGCGAAATTAGTGATTTCGCTCCAAATTGATATTCCGTTTGAAAGTGTGCATTTTCACACGAAATTAGTGATTTCGTTCCAAGTAGTAATTCTGCTTGAACTGATTTCGCTTAAGACAGCTATTCCGCTTGAAAAGGAATTCCATTTGAGAAGTGATTTCGTGTGAGAGGTTATTTCGTTTCAAAGGGTAATTTCGCTTCAAAACTAATTCAGCTTCAGAACTTAATTCTGTTTAAGTTTGGTATTCCGTTTGAAGTTGTGTTTTTGAGACTTGTGTTTGTTAAACAATTTGCTTAAACATGGAAGAGGAATTCTACAATGCGTTTGCTACACCAGTTGCTCCGGTCACAGCTGCTGAAACATTGTACAGTGAAAATGAGACAGGAACCTACCAAAAACCACCTAAGCTAATGTTCATTGAAGATTTTAAAGGTTGGCAAAATCGATTTGAGAACTGGGTGCAAGCATATAAGTTTGACGCATGGTGTGCTTTAAACAAAGACTACGAGAAACCGAAAAACGAGCGTGGGCTTGAAAAAGCTTTTTGTGATTTTTCAGAGAGTGATAAATTGAAGTATACAAGTGAGAAAATGATGATTAGTCTTCTAAAACAAGCGGTAAAGGAAGATATTTTTGTTTTGCTTCAACATGAGGATACTGCTAGATCAATTTGGAATGCATTGATTCAGAAGTTCAAAGGAAGCGCAGATATGTTAAAAAACAAAAAGGCGTTATTGAAGAAATCATTTGATATGTTTGTAGCTTTCAATCATGAAACAACTAAGATGACCATTGATAGATATTGTCACCTGGTATTGGAAATGGGAAGATTGGACATTAAGAAAGATGATGATGAATGGGTGGATAAACTTGCTGATGCGTTACCACAGCAGAAATGGGGAACTTATTTGCTGATTCTTAAACACATGAGAAAGTCTGAGAATATGAATCTGGCACAGTTTATACAGAAGATTGAAGAGCACGAGTTGGATATTCAGAAAACGACAATCATGAAAAATCTGAATGCTCAACAAGATGTCAGTTTATATTACAGAGGAAACAAATTTGAAGCTACTCCAAGCCCAAAGATCTAAACTGGTTTCAGTGCTGATAGTTCTTGTGGATCAAAGGGAAGTACTGTGAATCAAATTGGTGGATCTTCGTCTTCGTATTCAAGCTTTGATCCATACTTTACAACATCAAGTGCTCAACAACAGAATTCTACAAATCTGCAATGCAATGTTACCTTAAACATTCAAAATGGTCAAAATCTGTCTCCAGAAATAGCAAAGCAACACATGGCATCACTTGTTGCTATATTGGAATCATATGAAAGCTTGATTGGTGGCAGAATTGGAAATCCGATGCTTACTAAAGAGGATTATAACCAGATTGATGCAGAGGAACTTGAGTTGATGGATGTGAAATGGTGTTTAGCAAGTGCTGTTCGAAGGGCTGAAAAGTTTCAACAAATAACCGGAAGAGATGACTTGAGTGAATTGTCTAAATCCCCGATAGGATTTGACAAATCAAAAGTTACATGTTTTCGTTGTCATGAAAGAGGTCATTTTAAACGTGAGTGCAAAAACAAAGAAGCTGATGGAAGACAAGATCAGTCTGGAAAAAATTATTATTATCAAAATTCAATTTTTCATCAGATTACTGATGTGTGTAAAATGCAACATATAAATTACATCAAATGAGGCATAAAACTAACCCTTTTTTAGTACTAATATTGGAAAAAGAGTGTTTTTGTCTTCCTTTTGTATTTTCAGGATTAAATGAGCTCAAAAACGCAAGAGAAGCAAAAAGACAGCTAAATCCAACATAAATACAAGAAAAGGAACATTAGTGGACTGCCCGAACCCTCAACGGCACCTTCCAAAGAAAAATAGAGAAAACAGAAGGCTGAACACGCCCCGTGCTCAGCCAGCACGGGGCCGTGCCCAAGAAGCAGCAGAAAAGACAAACCTATAGAAGCTTCTATTGCCCATCACGGGGCCGTGCTCAGCGGACACGGGGGCGTGTCGAAAGTACAGCAGGCGCATTTATTGTAATTGCGAATTACAATTAATGAGGAGAGAGAGTGTCAGACGGACACGGGGCCGTGCCCAGCGGACACGGGGCCGTGTCCAGCTCTCTGTTCAGCCTATAAATAGGAGTGCTTGGATTCATTTCATCTGATCCCTTGGCACACCACCTCTCTCACACTTCATCCACCACCCACCACCATCACAACACCATCATCCACCACCATCATCCATTGTCCATCGTAGAGTGTGTGAGTCATCTCGGGATCCAAGATTGATCGTAAGAGTTCTTGACAATCAAGGCCATGTTTGCCTAAGTCTCTTACATCACTTGGTGAAGACAAAGTGTCTAGTATAATACTTTTTATTTCTAATCTTTTGCACTCTTTATTTGGTTTTGTATTAATGACTTTAATAACTAGTTACTTATGTTGAAGGTGATCTTTCCTTATCGTTTGTCCGTGGTGTCTTGGCATTATTTTACTGTCTATATAAAATAAAGGATTTTCACCATTCATATCTCCACGGTCTATATGGAGGTATGTTGGCTACCTGGTAGGGGGTTAAGGGAACGGTTTGGTAAAGGTCTTGCCATTGTTCAGCGTTTAGAGGTCCTGCAATGGACCTGGGTCAAATTTAGTAGGACCTCCTTCAATACTTCACGGTATTGGATGGCGGGGGTCCGAACTCTTTGATCCCCTCATAAGTTAACTACTATTAATACTATAACCCGGCTATTTAGGACTGTATTCTCGCTGACTCAGACTACTTAGCCGAGGGTAACGTCACCGCCAAAAGCGGGGCCTACCACAATACTGCATTAATAACTTAATTCATTATCTTCCAATAATCCACCCTTTTAGGATTGTATCCCTGCTGACTCAAACTACTGGGGTGAGGGTAACGTCGCCTTCAAAAGAGGGGCCGACTACAATAACTAAGATAATCTCTTAATTATGTGCAAAAGTGCGGAAATAATCAAAGGTTATACTAGATACGAGTCGGAACCAAGTGATTCATCTTGTCTATCTGTTTTTATTTTTATTTTTATTTTCAGCATTTTAGTTAGTTTTATTTTTCTTAGTTTAAAACATTTTTCTAAATTTTTATTTTGGTTAGACGTTGAGGATAAACCGGTACTAAAAGCTCTTGTGTCCTTGGACGACCTCGGTATCTTACCAACGCTATACTACACTCAACGATGGGTGCACTTGCCCATATGTGTGTTTAGTGTTAGTGAAATATCGTGTTTTATAAATTTAAAACTTGGCTAAAATAAGTGTTAAAAAGGGCATAAAATATACACCTAATATATATAACACTTCACACCCATCAAGTTTTTGGCGCCGTTGCCGGGGACACAAGGATTTTAAGAAAGTTAGGAATCAACGGCCTAATCATCTTTTATTTTCTTTTTATTTTTTTTAGGTTTTTCTTAGTTTTTCAGCTTCTGCAGAGCTCAGCACGGGCCGTGCCCGCTGAACACGCCCCCGTGCTCAATCATTGGAACTGGCAATCCTGTTTTACATCAGACAGTAAGCTGAACACGGGGCCGTGCCCACCCAACACGCCCCCGTGCCCAAGTTTCAGTTACTGAAAACAGAACCGTTAGATCCCGATGGTTGGTAATTTCTGACATAAACATGAGTGATAGTAATTATTTTTACTTTCGGCACTCTTATGGTACGTGGTGTCAATTATGTGGTGGCGAACATGAAGAAGTAAAATGCTACTTCCTAAATTATAGGCCCCACTACATAGACCCATCATCTTCTCACAACCTTAAGAGGGGCGAAAGTAAAAATAAGCACTATTTCTCCCTCGAATGCGCCCAGCCAGATATTCTAGGGGAAATGCTCCTTAGCGAGTTATTTCAACTAGAAGAGCTAATTCTGAAATGGATAGAAGAGCTTGGGAAGGATTTTATTGATCCACCCCACGACGATACCCATGAAGAAATGTTGGAACCGCATTCTGACAACCTCGTTGCTCCCGAAAATACCTTCGTACCTAGAAAAGACTTGGACGATAGTCGTCCCTGTGTCGATTGTGCCGTGAAGGACTCTCCATCGACTTCGTTCGGTGCATACATAGACCTGAGCGATTCGGCATATACCTTCTTTAACAAGAGCCCGGAAAAGGGTTGGACTTGTCCACCTAGAATGAAAATAGGAATTACCCTCACCGACAACCTCTTGCGTTCTCGCCTTAGTCTAGGACAATTAAGGTATATTAGGCACTTTGGGGTTGTTCCAACCAGTCAGGAGCCACCCGATACTAACAAGTTCCTTAAAAAAACTAGACAACTTCATAAAACAGTCCCTAGACACGGGGCCGTGCACAGCCAACACGCCCCCGTGTCCATCAAAAGATTCCATTCTGATCAGTACGTCAGAATACGGACAAATTGTGTCAGAACTCCACCTGCACACGGGGCCGTGTCCAATGAACACGGGGCCGTGTCCAGGTTGCTGTCATTTTCTATAAATGCAGCCAAAAATTCTGCACATTTGGACCAACTTGGGGCAGAGATTTGCAGGAATCTTCTCTCAAACTATCCTAGGTAAGTCTAAAAGAAGGTTCCAATAACCCATCTTGTCCTTTCCTCTTTTAGCAATTTCCTTCTTCTTCATCTTTCTCCAAGAGCTACCATTGAAAGTTTGGAATTCCTCCAACTCTATGGTAGGGATAAATAAGTTTTGTTCAAATAATCTTGGTAAAAACATGTTATGAAACATTGTTTTAAGTTATTAGTAGCCAAAAAGGCCCCACAACGTTCAGAAAATAACTTAAAAATCCAAGTTTCCTTGTTCCAAAACTCTGCAGAAAGATGAACACGGGGCCGTGCTCAGTGAGCACGGGGCCGTGTCCGGTTACTGTTTCATTAAATAAACTATTTTTAGTTTATTTTTCGTAGGATGACGAGTGAAAACAGCGAAACATCTCCTGTGCATTCGCCAAACAGCCGTAGAGGAAGAAGACCCTCCATTGAAGCTACACTTGTACACTATGTGATAGCATTAAGGGAGGCTCTCGACGAAATGACTTCAGTAGAGGAGGTCCTAATCGACCGTATTAACGATCTAACGATGGGACTTGAAAGCAGCTTCCAAGAAATTAACCTCTTGCACCAGAGGCTAAATATTCTTGTAGCACCTCCAATGGAACCAGTCCTTCCTCAACAGGATTGGAACCTGGCACTCGGAATCAACAACCCTACCGGGTGGGAAGACTTTCAGGCGGAACCTCCCATGGAACACCAACAAGAGATCCCGGTGGAAGTTGAAACTCCTCAAACTAATGCCAATGAGCCTTCTTTTCTCCTTCCAAGGGAGGTAGAAGAATGGCTCGCCGACATTTGAGGAGAACCGCACTCGGAAGAAGGAGTTCAAAAAGGCCTTGTTTAACCAAGATTAATTACTTCTTGGAAGTTTTGCTAAATTAAAATAAAGTAAAGGCTAGGACTCCATGGTTTGTTATTTCTTTGTTTTATTTAGTTTAATTTAGGATTATGGTGAAATGAAATGATGGTTTTAAGGTTTGGATGGTTTGTAATGAGTACAACGCACTCATGGTGGTAAAGGATGAAAAGGGGAACGAGAAAAATGATCCCATGCACAAGAACGAGGCAACCCGACAATTTTCTCCAGTTCAGAAGGTTCAACACGGGCCGTGCTCAACCAACACGGCCCCGTGTCGAACCACCTGCACAAAAACGCCCAGTACAGGTACCTGGACACGGGCCGTGTTCACCCAACACGCCCCCGTGTCCAGTCTTCTGTTTCTCTTATTTCAATTTTGTTACTGGCACTTGAACACGGGGCCGTGCCCGGATAACACGGGGCCGTGTTTAGTTCCCAGTAACACAAATTTTTGCTTTTTAAACACTATTTTACACATCTAATCAACCTAAAAATTTATTTTTGGGACACATTGAGGACAATGTGTAATTTAAGTGTGGGGGGGATGCTAAAACCTTGAATTTTGCAAGTCCTAAATACAAGCCTTACACAAAACTCTATTGGAACCGCTAATCATCACCCCAAATTTTTTTCAAAAATTTCATTTTTTTTTACTTGTCTAGGTTTAACTCGGGAAATTCAAGTTCTCAAAAAGGTTATATTTTTACAAATTTACAACCGATAGCGTAGTGATAAAAAGAACCAACGTAAGAAAATTATGAAAAGGCATGACAAACTTATTTAAAATTTGATTATATATACTTGATCACATAAAAACCCATTCCCACAAAAGTGAGTTTTGAGCCTTTATTGAGCACACAATTACATATCATTTGACTAAATGCTCATTTTTTCGTTTCTTGTGTGAATAGCCGCGTGGTTCTTACGACTCCAGAACTTGCCATGACAATACATTCCCGGTCCTTATCAACTTAAACCCGAGTAAGTAAATGATGGAGGCATTAGGACTAACCTTTTTCATTTCTACACCATTATTTTTCTTTTTCTTTTACCACCTACCCAAAAATCCCCCTAGTTAGCCCCTTTGAGCCTAAACCTTTTCGTTTCATCACCCAAACAAAAACCCTTTCATCCACCAAAACCTTTTTCATTTTTAACCCTTTATTTTAGTAACAAGTTCGGTTCTTCATGAAAAAAAAAAATTAATGAAGCAAAAAGAAAATAAACAAACAAAGTAATCAAAAATAACTTTGTTTGAATAAAAGCTTCATCAAAATAAAAAGTTGCAAAAATACGAAAACCGACACTTGTTACGCTTTTAGCCCTTTTTCTACTAACCACTAACCCAACCACCTACCTTTAACCCTAGCCAACCCTTAACCCACAAAGTCCTCTTGATATCTACAAAGGTATAAAAGTTAAAAAGGAGGAGGATTGATTTCTTGGCAAGCCTATGGTAGGAATAAGTTCCGTGCCGCTCTTGAGTGATTCACTAAAAATACACCTTCGGCCGAGTGTGAGTGATTTCCACGCGAGGTATGTGAACTTGTATATAAATAGAATTTTAAAAAAGGCATGTTATGCCCAAATAAGTAATTTATTTTATGAACAGTTCTAAATAAATCATTACGAATAGGAGTGTAAATAAATAAAAATAAAACCCAAAAAAAAGATCTTGGAAATCCCGACACTCTACGACAAGCCCAAAACCTTCTCTTCTACCTATTCCATTTGGGAGTGTAAGCCACATATTAAAGAGTTTTGCTTGAGGACAAGCAAAAGTTCAAGTGTGGGGGTATTTGATGTGTGTAAAATACAACATATAAATTACATCAAATGAGGCATAAAACTAACCCTTTTTTAGTACTAATATTGGAAAAAGAGTGTTTTTGTCTTCCTTTTGTATTTTCAGGATTAAATGAGCTCAAAAACGCAAGAGAAGCAAAAAGACAGCTAAATCCAACATAAATACAAGAAAAGGAACATTAGTGGACTGCCCGAACCCTCAACGGCACCTTCCAAAGAAAAATAGAGAAAACAGAAGGCTGAACACGCCCCGTGCTCAGCCAGCACGGGGCCGTGCCCAAGAAGCAGCAGAAAAGACAAACCTATAGAAGCTTCTATTGCCCATCACGGGGCCGTGCTCAGCGGACACGGGGGCGTGTCGAAAGTACAGCAGGCGCATTTATTGTAATTGCGAATTACAATTAATGAGGAGAGAGAGTGTCAGACGGACACGGGGCCGTGCCCAGCGGACACGGGGCCGTGTCCAGCTCTCTGTTCAGCCTATAAATAGGAGTGCTTGGATTCATTTCATCTGATCCCTTGGCACACCACCTCTCTCACACTTCATCCACCACCCACCACCATCATCCATTGTCCATCGTAGAGTGTGTGAGTCGTCTTGGGATCCAAGATTGATCGTAAGAGTTCTTGACAATCAAGGCCATGTTTGCCTAAGTCTCTTACATCACTTGGTGAAGACAAAGTGTCTAGTATAATACTTTTATTTCTAATCTTTTGCACTCTTTATTTGGTTTTGTATTAGTGACTTTAATAACTAGTTACTTATGTTGAAGGTGATCTTTCCTTATCGTTTGTCCGTGGTGTCTTGGCATTATTTTACTGTCTATATAAAATAAAGGATTTTCACCATTCATATCTCCACGGTCTATATGGAGGTATGTTGGCTACCTGGTAGGGGGTTAAGGGAACGGTTTGGTAAAGGTCTTGCCATTGTTCAGCGTTTAGAGGTCCTGCAATGGACCTGGGTCAAATTTAGTAGGACCTCCTTCAATACTTCACGGTATTGGATGGCGGGGGTCCGAACTCTTTGATCCCCTCATAAGTTAACTACTATTAATACTATAACCCGGCTATTTAGGACTGTATCCCTGCTGACTCAGACTACTTAGCCGAGGGTAACGTCACCGCCAAAAGCGGGGCCTACCACAATACTGCATTAATAACTTAATTCATTATCTTCCAATAATCCACCCTTTTAGGATTGTATCCCTGCTGACTCAAACTACTGGGGTGAGGGTAACGTCGCCTTCAAAAGAGGGGCCTACTACAATAACTAAGATAATCTCTTAATTATGTGCAAAAGTGCGGAAATAATCAAAGG
This sequence comes from Helianthus tuberosus, assembly GCA_030545235.1. Classification (NCBI taxonomy): domain Eukaryota; kingdom Viridiplantae; phylum Streptophyta; class Magnoliopsida; order Asterales; family Asteraceae; genus Helianthus; species Helianthus tuberosus. The sequence continues at coordinate 25,721 of JARYGA010046864.1, read as the reverse complement.
TTATACTAGATACGAGTCGGAACCAAGTGATTCATCTTGTCTATCTGTTTTTATTTTTATTTTTATTTTCAGCATTTTAGTTAGTTTTATTTTTCTTAGTTTAAAACATTTTTCTAAATTTTTATTTTGGTTAGACGTTGAGGATAAACCGGTACTAAAAGCTCTTGTGTCCTTGGACGACCTCGGTATCTTACCAACGCTATACTACACTCAACGATGGGTGCACTTGCCCATATGTGTGTTTAGTGTTAGTGAAATATCGTGTTTTATAAATTTAAAACTTGGCTAAAATAAGTGTTAAAAAGGGCTTAAAATATACACCTAATATATATAACACTTCACACGCATCAATTACTCAACAAAAGGAACCAAAAACTGCTCATGCTAGAATGATCGAAGATGCAAATAAGAAAGCTTATTTTGGTATCATTGATCAAGATGATGAGAAAGTGGCTGAAGGTTTCAGCTAGGATAAATACATTCCACCAGGTTCAGGTCTTGTTGCTAGAATTCTGGGTGAAGATGAGGTCAAATCTAGTCCAAAAAGAATACAGATTTTTCCAGATCTTGGAAGTGATATGGATACTGATGATGAAGAAGAATACATTACTAAAACCAGAAAATGTATAGATCCTGATAGTTTTAATTTGTTTTTTTTAGATAAAGTTGAGTTGCTGAATCAGAAGAAGATTGCCAAATTGAGGAGAGAGCCGGAAGCAACAAGAATACTAGCTGATGAAAAGGCAAAAATGAAAGCTGGAGAAGCAAATGTTGAACCAGTAACTGAGAAAGTAGTAGAAAAAATCGTTGAAGTGGAGAAAGTGGTGGAGAAAATAGTTGAAGTCGAAAAAATAGTCGAAGTTGAGAAATGTAGGTCCCTCGGAGGTTGAGGTTAAACCTTATCCTTGTTAAGTTCAACACACTAGCAAGTGCGGAATCCAAGTTAGAATGCAAACCGGTAGTTTATAATGAGAACACAAGCTACAAAGAGAAAGGTAGACACGCAAGATATCAAAGTTTTCTCTTGTATTTCAGTGGACACGGTTACAGCCCTTGACCAAACTGAAAATACGCTCTCAACAAGACTAAGTTCACTCACACAAATGAAGTGAACACATTACAACAGTATATATAACCTTCACAGCTAGTCTGGTCGAAGGATCAATTAGACTGATCGAAAGATCATCTATCGAGATACAGCCTATTGAAGGATCCACATATACCTCGAAGGATTGGCATCCTTCGAGGTCCATCTATATCCATCGAAGGTTATCTTTCGAGCTCATCGAAGGATATAAACAATCCTTCGATGAGCCATCCTTCGACACACACAATCTTACAAACTTTTCTAAGTGTTTGACCAAGTCAAACCAGGAGGATGGTTGACTGGTCAAACTTACATTAAGCACACATATTAACACATCTAAGACGTAACAAGACTAACAAAAGACATCGTTTTATATCATTACAAACTACAGACAAAGTACAGACACAAGTGCACCAACAAACTCCCCCTTGGCTGTAGCTTTGTCTTGATCTTTGTGTCTTCAAGTCTCTGACGTCCTTTCAACCGTTAAGTGATGCGTAGACCATACACTTCCCGCATTCACCAGTAGGTTGAAGCAATACCGGGCCATCTTCTGAAACTTCATTGCTTGTTCACGATCTCTAACCAAGTAATTTATCTCGTGATCCTTAAGAACAATAATATCCGACCTGGACATGTTAGTAATCCACATCGGATCTATCATTCGAAAATTCTCTTGATTATCTCGGAATAAGATCACGGCTTCTCCAGTATCTGCATCATAAACCCAGCAACGAAAGTTTCCCAGAAAGTCTGTCTTCATTTTCAACAAAGGTATCTTCTTCATCAACTTTGGAGGATCATAAACCAATCGATAACGAGCAGTATTTGTCTCTGGATCGAGCGTGAACCTGATTTGCTCGTATCGAGGAAACTGCGGCTTGTATAGCGGATCCTCCCAACCTCTTCTACATTCCAATCTGATCTTCCTCGCGAACAATTCCACCATCTTGTCTTTGACTCGATTAATAACCTCCAGCTGAGCCAAAACCGCAACATCATAATAAGGAAGTGAAAGAATGCTGAGAAGAGTCCTGAAGTACTGAAGGCCGCATTCTCGCTTCACAACCATGCAATGAAGATCCTTGATGAACATCCAGCTGATAATACGACCTCTAGCCGGATTTCTTTCCAGAACCATGTAGTTGGCCTGATCCAACGGAGGGAGCGGAGGAGGATTCCTAGCTAGGAAATCCGCTCGCCATTCATTCACAGTCTTTTCACGGTTTTCTTGAACTGATGGAGAATCTGAAGAAGGATTAGAAGATTCTGCTGTCTTTGCTTCCACAAAATCATCATCAAGCGATTTAAGCTCAACATTATCTTGACTAACATAAACGGGACGTTCCGGATCCGAACCGATGAAAATTTCTTCAATCGTAGAGAAATCGGTTTCGTCCGGAACCAACGGAGTGGCATCGATCGTCGTCACATCAACTTCATCCATTGTTGTCAGAGCTAACACACATTCATCAGACATCTCAGTAACATGTTCTCCTTCTTCTAATAGTTCACCCGTGATTGGATGAAACTGTTGAGCACTTGAAGATTCAGGGAGATCAGTGAACGCTTCCGGCTCAAGACTAATATGTTCAAAAACTGCTGAAGCTTCCAATGTTTCAGTTGGCTCAGAAGGACCAGTAGCTGTTGGAGGAGCAGAAGGAGCATCTTGAGATGTACCAGACCCACCTGCAGCACCAGATGCAGTTGCACCGGTACCTGTGGCAGCTGGTTGATCAGGATTTGCTGCATCATCATCCTTATCATCGCCACGCCTTGAAGGAGCGATGCCCAAAGCTTTGCACCGTTCATTCCAAAGTGTAACAACTTTTTGATCAAATTTCTTCATGTTTGCTTGAATAGGCTTGAAGGCTTCTATTAATCGATCATCACGATTCTTATAACGATCGGACAGCTCTTCATGCTTCTGTTTTAACGTTGTTGCCTCACGTTCTAGCACAGTACTATGCTTCTTCATTATCTCAACCTCTCCATCCCGAGCCTTATTAGCTTCTTTCAGTCTTTCTATCTCTTGAGCCTGTTCTCTTATCTTGACATTCTGAGCACTAACAAGAGAGACCAGCTTGTTGTGAGCCTCAGCATCCTTTGTTCTCTGTACACGGTATTCTTCAATCTTTCTTGTATTCCGACCGACTAAGGTACCCAGTTCACTGACTTGTTCAATCAGGAATTGAATTTTCTCAGCATCAGACAACCCAGATAATGTTTCTGCTAGAGTAGGCCGCGAGGGCTCAGGTCCTGAGAAGCCAGTCTGGCCAGATGTACCTGTTGGACCAGGAATAACAAGAGGAGGACGTGGATGTGTACCTGAGACGGGGGTTGCAGGCGGCGGCTGTTGATCAACAGGCGCCGTGCGTGCCCCAGAAGATGTCTGTGGAGAAGAGATCAGATCCAGCATCTCCGATGTAGTTAATTGTTCACTGAGAGGAGGCAGCTGTTGCTCCGGAGGCGTTGAATGCTGAATCGGATCAGGTGTAGTGACATCACCGGCCGTTTCACCTGTTGGCTTTGATCCGCCCCTTGATCTCTTAGAAGTACGAGTACCCTCTCTTCTTGATTGTCTCTTCCTTCTGCGTAATCCAGGAGCAGCAGGAATATAATCGTCATCTTTATCAGATTCTGCAACATTCACAGGTTTCTCAATACGTGCGAAACCACGAAAATTTCCTCGCTGATCATAAGCCTTACGCATCCCTGGAGGAGGAGGATTATCATCCTCAGAAGAAGAATCATCATTACCAGCACCTCCTTCAGCATCAGAAGACGAACTGCTTTCATCTGCCAACCTCCTTGGCTCGTCCACCTTACTTTTACCTCTGTCAGCCGCAACATTACCTGACTGACTAACAGGATCACCAGCTCCACCTGCACTAACACGAGCATCAGGATCGACAAACACTCCCTGAACTTCTTCTGCAGCAACATTCACATCGACTTCAACATGTGCTGCAACACTTGAACTGCCAGCAGACTTCCTGCTCGATGCTTTAATACCATGCTTAGCCCCGAGCTGCGTGGTAGCCAAAGCGATTAACCTTGGCTCTTCATCATCAGAATCACTCGCATCTCGACGCCATTTGTTGTTCTGCGGTGCCTCGTAGGCCGGAACATCAAGATGACCAATAAGCTTCCTAATTGGATCCGATTCTTTATAGTTGGACATGGATTTGAAAATCAGCAGTGTACGCTCATTCATCGGATTGACAGGAAGAACATCTGCTTCAGCTTTAGGAAGATCAGGAATCTAATCATCAATCATCATCTGCAGGAATCTAGGATATAGCCAAAACTTGGTAGATGTTCGTTGAGTTGCTGACGGGAGTGGCCTTCGAGCATTTTCTTTCAGATTGTCGAAAATATAACGTGATATGTTGAAAGGCTTGTTCAGAATCAAAGCCGTAAACAATCCCGTTAAATCAATCGGCGACAGATCATATCCAGATCGCTTGTTGCTCAGGCAGTGAATAAGGATATGCAATAAGAGCTTGTATCGAAGCGGCATAAACTTTTTGTTGATCTGATTTGCAAGAACGTTATTGCTGTACTGTAACCTCATCAGCAAGCCCCGCTGACATTGTAAATCAATAGAAGTAGCATCTTCTGGTTGATCACCTAGTTGCAGACGTGCTCTGATAGTGTTTTCTGTAATCACCACGGGTTTCTCAGCGACGAATCCCCTAATCACTTCCTTGTTATCCACTGTTTCAACCACAGCCGAATTCCAGAACGCCTTGATATGAGACTGATAAGCAGTGTGCTGTGTAGTGATTGCATAGTTGATACGAGTGCGATGCAGATACTCCATTATTCCCGTGAATTCCAGACTGATTTTGTCTTCCGGTTGTAAATACGCTGCCATGTTGTGTCGTGGCTCCGACATAGATTCAACTTCCGATTTTTCTTTCTTGGTTGGTTTTGCCCGTTCCTTCTTTTCTTTCGGTGCCATTTCTGTTCATGAAAACATGGACACGTAATGAGAAACAATCAACAGTCAACAAGAATTCCACACTTAGGAAAAATTTCAATTTCTTGGAAAAATCCTAAGTGTTTAATCCTCGAAGGATGCCATTTAGGCATCGAAGGATGACAGACTGTTCGAAGGATTGAAACATGGCACGAAGGATGACTGACTGTTCGAAAGATGTTACTTTCCTCGAAGGATGAAAATCCTTATCGAAGGATCATCTTTCGAAGAATCAAGAATTTGAAAGATATCTTGATCATTCAAAAGGTCTGATCAATCGAAGGATGAATCCTTCGAGAAATTTAACATCTTTCGAGTCTCAATTCGAAAGATATTTTGCAACACATCTTTCGAGGTTGAGAATCAACATCCTTCGTGTTGATTTCCGGCAACACTGTTCAACGGCGTTTTTCCGGCGGTCATTTTAACTGTTTTAAGTGGGTGTTATTTAAGTGGTTTCAATTCTTTAGGAACAACAAACATCAAACCATTTAAAAACATCACTAATCAAGACACTTAAAACACATATAACAACATCAAAACCAAACCCCGGACACAAAACCCCAACCCGGATACAACCACAAACACATGTATCAATCAAACACAAACACTTTCAAACCATTTAAGACACAAGACAATGACTCTGAAACAAAGAACATCCGTCAAAATTCAACATTTTAAACAACAAAAACCTACAACAAACATATTCACATTACACAAACAAAACACATGATTAGATGAAATGATTATGTTGTTGTTTGAAACGTGTATTAGGGTTATCCTACCGAGATTGTAGATGAAATCCTGATACACTAAGTTTTTGAGTAAATTTTGGCAGAGTTTCGGTAGGATCAGAGGATTTTTGAATAGTGAATTTGAATCAGTTATGTTGAAATGAAGAAGAAGACACCCTTTTATACCCTGACCTCGAAAGTCGAACCGTCTCGAAGGATAGATGATCTTTCGAAAGATGAAAAGGTGTTTCGAAAGATCAGCTTTGGGTCGAAGGATCCCTATCTGGATCGAAAGATACCAGATATTTGAAAGATATTTGTGGGAATCCTCGAAGGATATCTTTCGACCTTATCCATCTTTCATAAAGGTCTGTTGACCAATTCATCTTTCGACTGAGATGATTGACTTTCATTGACTTTCATTGACCTTCTGATCTTTCGAGGGCCATTGCTTCCTCGAAGGATCAGATTTCCACCAGCACTTTGGATTTTTGGGAATTTTCAATTTAAGCCCTTCAAATTCTTAAAAGCTTTCAGAAATGACCGTTTTGAAAAATTGTCCGTTATGAAGTTCTGCAAAGGTCAGTTTTATGAAGTATTTCGGCTTGTCAGATATCTGATCGAGTACCAACATCGGTTAATCAAAAATAAGATTAAATTGAAAATCTTTTTGGATTTTGATAAAATAAAAGACAACAATTTTAAAATCCTTTGAATGTTATCAAACGACATCACCGCTAATGTCGTGCTGATATGCACCAAACGACAAAAACTGTTTAAAAGAAAACAATGAAAGTTAAGCACTAAAGTTAAGCAATAAATAAATATGTACAAACACAACAATATTTTTGCGAGTTTCTGGCGAAGAGAATCATATCAGTTTGCGGTCTTTTGTCAAAACACATTTCCTTTTAATATTCTCTTACAGAAGTGGATAAGTATTCTACCACAATTATCGATATTGTTATCCACTTAAACTCAGCGATCAAGTGTAATCATAATGCATTGAGATACGTTAAGGTATGATTTATACTTACCGACCGGCGTTCATCCACTCACGACACATTCCCGTATCAAGGTATGCACGAGAGTTCATCTTACTGGGGAGTATACCATTTATCATCCGTTTTCGACGTATATAAAATGTGAACAAGTCACTTATTTGATTTGAAAGCAAGCCCTGTGTGATAGAATCACTTATTGATGAGGAACTTGATTTTCATATGCATGAGGGCACAGGAGCAAGTCCGTGAACAGGTCAGTACTTTCGTACAGCAGAGAGACGAACTTGACTCCCGGATAAATGTGATATTTTATCACTTATTTGTTTGGACATGTGATTGTTTATCACTTATTGAGGTCGAATGCAGTATGTACACGTATGTATGGTATCATGGAAGATCTAGACTTGCATCCCCGTTATTTTTCGGAAAAAGATACAACCATGATACCCAGATGATAAACAGCATAAACCCCAAATATCTCAGAACCTCGGCAATCTATCAAACGAAATTTCGGTACCAAGACCATATGCCAATGAGCGGTTCCCACGCGGTTTTCAGTTCGTTATGTTTATATCCCCTGCACACTTTAAAATGATCGTGAGTCTACCGGTACATCATTAGTAGAGCTACTTATCTTTTTCTTTTCTTTTGATTTCTAGAAACATGTTTCGACCGACCTCTGATGTAATATCATTTTCTCTTATCTTGCCAAGAAAACTCATTTTTGTTTTTCTATTGTTTTTGTGTTTTTCTGAATTTTCTCCCCCTTAAATGCAGAAAGTAAATGAAGTAAAGACATATTTTTGGATTTTTGTGGTTTTTCAATGTTTTTGAATTTTCTTTGAAGCTTTCTCCCCCTAAAATTTAAAAACAAGGAAAATAAAGACACAAAGTTTTTTTTTTTTTTTTTTTTTTTAAATATTTACAAAAACGATTTTCCGATGTCGGTTACTCTTGCTTCACCTTTATGCCGTTTACCAAAAGTAAATAATCGAATCTTGATTTATCAAAAGCTTTGGTAAAAAGGTCGGCACGTTGGTGATCGGTATGAATGTGAACCACATCGATAAGTCTCTTTTCAAAGCAATCACGTATGAAGTGATATTTAATATCGATGTGCTTCGTTTTTGAGTGCTGTACAGGATTTCTAGTGATCTGTAAAGCAGCTTCATTGTCAACAAAAATAGGAGTAGTTAGGAATTCAAAACCGTAGTCCCGCATCTGTTGTTGGATCCATAGAACCTGGGAGCAGCAACTAGACGCAGCAATGTATTCCGCTTCACATGTAGACGTAGCCACACATGTCTGCTTCTTGCACTGCCAAGTGACTAGGCGATTGCCTAAGAACTGACATCCTGCTGTAGTTGATTTTCCATCTTTCTTGCAGCCGCCGAAATCAGAATCACTGTAAGCTTTGAGATCGAAGTTATCATCCTTAGGGTACCATAACCCGGTGTCAGGGCAACCCTTCAGATAACGAAAAATCCTTTTGACAGCAGCATAGTGAGAGACCTTCGGATTCGCTTGGTATCTGGCGAGAAGGCACGTTGGATACATAATGTCGGGTCTTGATGCAGTGAGATACATTAACGATCCAATCATAGCACGATAAAGTGAAGAATCCACAGCTTCCCCTTTTTCATCCGGAGTAATCCCGTGATTCTGCGGAAGAGGAGTAGAAATTGGCTTCGAATCGGACATCTGGAACTGGCTCAAGATGTCTCCGACGTACTTGGTTTGATGGATAAAAATTCCAGATTCGGACTGATTAACTTGCAAACCCAAAAAGAACGTCATTTCACCCATTGCACTCATCTCGAATCGATCTTGCATCACTTTCTCAAATTCCTTGCATAAATTATCATCGGTAGAACCAAAGATAATGTCATCGACATATATCTGTACCAACAGAAGATCTTCACCTTTTTCTTTGATGAAGAGGGTACAATCGATCAAACCCCGTCTAAACCCGTTGTTTAGTAGGTAGGTAGACAGTGTCTCATACCAGGCTCGAGGTGCTTGATGAAGACCATATAACGCTTTGTTAAGTAGTAAAACTCTGTCAGGATGTAATGGATCTTCAAACCCCGGTGGTTTCTCGACATATACTTCCTCTTCGACTACTCCGTGTAGAAATGCACTCTTAACATCCATCTGGTACACCTTGAATTTCTTGAAGGATGCGTAGGCTAGAAAGATTCTAATAGCCTCCAGACGGGCAACAGGTGCGTACACTTCATTGTAGTCAATACCTTCTATCTGACTGAAGCCTTGAACAACTAACCTTGCTTTGTTTCGGACAACAATCCCACGGTCGTCCTTCTTGCACTTGAACACCCAACGAGTTCCGATCTTCTTGTAGTTGTCGGGCCTATCAACCAATTTCCATACGCCCAATTTCTCAAACTGCTGAAGTTCTTCTTGCATGGCTTCCACCCAGGAATCATCTTTCAATGCATCCTTCCAAGATCTAGGCTCTTCTTGGCTAACATAGCAGGCGAAAGACCAATCATTCTGTTGTCCCGATTCTCGTATCTCAGCATACAAGCCAGCATTTTCGTTATTTCTGATTTGATTTCTTGTCCTTACACCACTGAGAACATCACCTATAATATTCTGCTGAGGATGAATGTTATGAATTCGGGTTTCAGGAACTAGAGGAATGTCAACATTGGTCCTCAAGTTATTGATATTTAAATTCCCGATATCATTCTGAAGCTGTTGAGTTGTAGAAGATGATGCATTTTCTTCTTGGACAATTGGCGCAGACACTGGATCCGTTGCTTCTGAAGTACCTTGAACCGGACCCCGTGGTTCACCATCATTTGCATCAACATACTCCTCATCTTCCGATGACAAATTGTAGTCGACAGCATCATTAAACACCTCATTTGAAGCGAGATTGTTGACAGAAGAAGACGCTTGTGAGTCAACAATGATTGGGCGAGCTAACTGAGAGCCAGTCGCATTCTCGCTTTCAGACAACATTTGAGCAATTGCATTGTCATCATCAAATGTCGGCAGATTGAATGAGTTGAAAAGACCATCATAATCGAACATCCATTGATCTCCAGAAGGCTTCGGAGGATTAGAATATCTTTGAACTCTTACTTCACCCCACTCTTCAATCCTCTTGGTAGTCAGGTTCCATACTCGCAGATTAGGAGTAGCATACCCAAGGAAGTAACCTTCGATAGCTTTGGCACCAAACTTCCCGTCAGGTTCAATCATGGTACATGGTGCACCAAAAGGTTCTAGATATTCCAAGTCAGGAGTGTTCTTGTGTAGAAGTTCGAAGCACGTTTTGCCATGTCTTTTCACTGTGAGAACCCTGTTTAACGTGTAGCAAGCCGAGGCAACAGCTTCAGTCCAGAATCGAACTGGAAGCTGAGACTCAACCAACATGGTTCTTGCAGTCTCAATTAAGGTTCTGTTCTTTCTTTCAGCGACTCCGTTTTGTTGTGGCGTGTACCGAGAGCTGTATTCATGAAGGATTCCTTTTGCAGTGCAAAATTCATCCATAACCCTGTTTTTGAACTCGGTTCCGTTGTCGCTTCGAATTCGCCTCACTTTTAGATTATAAAGATTTTCCAACAAGGTGATCAAATTCTTTAGAATTTCTGGAGTCTCGCTCTTGTGGACCATGAAATCAACCCATGAAAATCTTGAATAGTCATCAGTGACTACCAAGCAGAAAACTTCCCCGTGCACACTCTTGTGTTTGACTGGGCCGAAAAGGTCCATATGCAGACGTTCGAGTGGCATGTTTACCGTGTTAACTTTCTTCAATGGATGTGATTTCTTGATCTGCTTCCCTTTCTGACACGGCACACAGACATCTTGAAGTTGAAAATTCTTCACATTGACACCTCTCACCAGATTGTTTTTGACAAGGTGATTCATTTTTCTGAGGTGAATATGACCCATTCGTCTGTGCCAAGAGATCGTCTCCTTTTCAGTGGCTTTTGAAATAAAGCAAGTAACTTGTTTGGACTTGGTTATTGCTTGGCTCATATCGAGGACATACAAATCATTAACTCTTGGTGCTGATAAGAGAATCCATTCTTCGGGAATCTTGAATCCTGGCTTCAGCACATAACAACCGGCATCATCAAAATGCACGGTGAACTTCTTGTCGCAGATCTGAGAAACACTCAGGAGATTGTGATCCAACTGTTGCACATAATTGATTTTGTCAAAACTCACAACTCCATTTGAGATCATTCCCTCGCCGGTGATATACCCTCCTTTGTCTCCAGCAAATGCAACATATCCTCCTCTAATACTTCGCACATCAAAAAGAAGACGATAGTCGCCCGTCATGTGTCTGGAAGCCCCACTATCAACAATCCAAAGACTATTAATAGTTCCTCCTGGAGCCGCCTGCACATGCAATTAACTTATCAGTTTGAGAGGGGGACCCAAGCCTTTGTGGACTTGGGTCGTCCTTGATCATCAAGGAAAGTGATTTCAATCACTTGATGATTAGGAAACAGAACCTGTGGTGCTCCCCCTGATTGAATTACCTGTTTTTGCTTCCAAACTGTTTGTCCTTTACCAGTATTTGAGTTTATTGTTTTAGCATTTACTGGTTTTACAGTTTCAGATTTTGCTTGTACAGGTTTTCCTTCTTTGACCTCTGATTTTAAGGCCTTTTCAATTACCTTTTGATTCTTTTGTTTTAACTTCTTTTCCCTTTCTTTCAAGACACGTGGATCTTGTTTCGGGGAAACTGAACGTTTTTGGTAATTGATTTCTTGGGGAGCACTTGTTTTTGCCTTCAACTTTTGCAGGTATGGGCAGTATCTTACAATATGCCCAATTGTGCCACACTCAAAGCACATTCTCCGCTCTACAAACCTCGGAGAAACACGTTGATGACCAGACTGAGAACCAGACAATGAACTTTGTGATCTAGACGTGCTTGGACCTAAATCACATCCGTTGGTGTGTTGGGTGTAATTATTCTGATTATTTCGTTTTAAAATTCTAACTTGTTTTATAAAATCAAGGTTAGATTTATCCTGAAATGTTTCAAGTTTGTCTGAACCCGTGGATCCAACAAAGTTCACTTTCGGTTCTCTTTTCTTAACCGGAGCTCTTTTGTTTTGCACCCATTGTTGTTGAACCTTAGGTGCTTGAACATTCTTGTTCTGAGCCTTCTTTCCCTGTACCTTACCCTTTCCGCAGTTGACTTGTTGTTTTCGCTCAACTTGTAGTTTTTGGTTTCCGTACTGTTTTCTAATTTGTTCACACGGAATTGGATTACATTGAGTGACAGTAACTTTGCCACTTTTGTTCCCCAAAAACTTATCAGTGCATCCTTCAAAAATTTGCTCAATTAAATCTTGATTTACATTTTTAATTGGAAAATCTTTGTTAGAGTAAATTTTGTCATCTCCTTTGAGCGTGTACAACAAGTTACTCTCTTCACTGCTAGATACAAGGGACTCCATTGGTTTTGACATATCAGTCTTACTCGGTTTCACTGGTGGATCACACAGGATGTGATTCTCGATTGGAATATCTGTTGTAACCGAGTTAGACTGTTGTTTCACAATTACTTCAGATTCATCATCCGAAGAATCAGCATCCTCAACAGTGGGAGGACTCTGTTCCTTAACACATGATGAATCTGTCACATTCTCAGATTCAGATTCAGTTTCAGATTGACCTGAGGATGATGTACCAGTTGTGAACCCGAGGCCTGCTGCAAAGTCATCTAGACCGAGTGGCACAGTAGGTTCAAAACGGGGCATATCCTCGTCATCAGGCAATTTTGAGTAATTGTGATTCATTGGGGGAGGACATGATTTGAATCCCATACACTTCTTATCCCCCTTTTTCCTTTGAACATCAATAATGTGATCCAATACATAGCGGGAATTGGAATAACTTTCCAATTTATGCTTGATTGTTTCACATTCACATCGAGCGGTTGCCAATTCTACCATCTGCTTTTCAATTGTGTCTATAAGATCATTGTTAGCATGTTGTTTTCGCAAAACAGCTTTTTGTAATTCTGAAACATCATGTCTTAATGACGCAATTGTTGTTTTAAATTCCTTTTCATTTCTGGTTAAAAACACGTTAGCTTCAGCTGCTTTAGAAAGATCTACAATCAATTCTTGATTGTGTTTGGATAGGATTTCAATCTGACTTTCCTGTTCAGCATATTTAACATTTAAACTATCACAATTTTCACAGCTAACTACAGTGGGTTCATCGACACATACCTGACCTGATGAACTGTCGACATTAGCCATAAAGGCTGAATGGAAAGAAAAAGATCCATCTTCAGAGAAGAACTGAGCAAGCTTCTCGGAAGTTCCAGCAGCTTTCTGGCAAAGAATAGATCTCCTCTTGCATAAAGCTTCAGCTTCGGCCAAAAGCTCATCAACTTCCAAATCTAAAGCATCACTTGATAAATCACCAGCATCAAGTGATTCCCCATCCATGCTCCCACTATAACCCGAACTATCTTCATCTTCTGAAGATTCACCAGCAGACACGGGTTCTACTACCTTCTCAATCACTTTAGCATAACATGCTGTTCCACCATTTCCTCCTTCTCCAAGCTGAAGATTCCAATTGCAGATTTCATCAGCTTGAACAACCAATCCTCTGTGGGGATTAGTGTTTGAGGTTCCAGATGCATTTCCTCCAACCGGCACTATTGATCTGTCATTGTTGTTCTGTTGCTGTTGTGGCTGTCCTTGATTCCTGAAGGGATTCTGATTTCCTTGCTTAGGAGGCTTCTGACACTCCTGCTTGAAGTGACCCTTCTCACCACAATTGAAGCAAGTGACTGCATTTTTATCAAAACCATACTTGGTGTTGTTGTTGCTATTCAAGTTGGTTCTCCCCGTCCTTTCCATAAACTCCTTTGCTCTTCGAATTGCACTAGCAAGAGCCCATTTGATATCCATCATTTCAAACTCTTCCCTATCCACTTGCTGATAATCTTCATTGGTTAGGTTGATATTTCCAATCTGACCTGCAACCAATCCACAATAAGCACTAACCAAGGTGTTCAACATCTCCATATGCTCCTTGGCTACTTCGACACTGACTTTTGAAAAGCTGGAAGTGTCTAATCTGACTGTGTTCGGATTGGAAGTGGCTTGAAAGTTTGAGGAGCTTCCATAAAACCCTTGCTGTTGCGGTTGTTGTTGCTGAGCTCTGCTTGGGTCTAAGAAAGACGGTGGTGTGAATTGAGGAGCCGGTTGCACATCCTGTTGTAGAGAAGAAGAATCTGGTCTTGAAAACATCGTGTATGCTGAAGGATCAAACTGATTTGTTGTGGAAGGCCCGGTGTTTGAGATGAAGGCTGTTTGAAGCTTCGCATGTTGAGAAACTGGTTTTTCTCCACTGATGCCTCCTGCAATCCCAAAGTACATCTCTGGATTTTGAGGAGTTAGAGTTCTTTTTGCCTTAAGCTTTTCTTCTACATCCTTGTTCTCCAATTTCTGAATTAACTCATAAACGGTGATTGTGTCTAGAACACCATTTTCCTTGAGAATTTCAAGATAACTGCTCCACTTTGCTGGTAAGCTATCAGCAAATCTCTTCACCATTTCTTGTGGAGTGGCAGTGACTCTAAAGGCAAACATCTCGCTCAACAAATGATGGAACCTTGTAGATAACTCTGCCAAAGTCTCATTCTCCATACACGTGAATCCTTCAAACTCTTTCTTCAACAATTCTTGCTTGATCTTTCTAGATTGAGCATTTCCTTCACATCGTAACGTGAGCATATCCCACAAGCTTTTAGTAGTCGTGCAGTAAACAAACTGGTGATAAATGTCTCTGTGAAGAGCTTGTGTGAGAATCATGAATGCTTTCTTTTCTAGCTCAAATTTCTTCTTATCTTCTTCAGACATAGTGCTGTAAGTTTGTGGATTTGATCCTGCAACTTCCAAATCATTTTCAAATGGAGTGAAAAAGCACATCCATAGATCTTGACCTTGCCCCTGAACATAAGTTCTCAGCCTTTCTTTCCACCATCCCCAATCATTGATGTGATTCAGCTTTGGCGGTTTTGTACTTGTACCAGTTTCACTGTCGTTCTGCATCATGGCTTGAATGCTGCTGCTTTGATTTGTGACCAAAGCCCATTGATTTGCAGTTATCATTGCAGCTTGAGGTGGGGCAATAGCTTGCATCCATGCATTTTTGTTGAAATCTGACTGAGATTGCGTAGCTGACGATTGCGTAGCTGATGATTGTGGAGTCAAAGTTGTTTGAGTCCACGCGGTTGGATCCCACTGACCGTTTGTTCCCATTTTATAAAGAAAATTAATATATTAAGTGAAAAATATATTTAAAATTTGAAAAAAACAAGTTTTTTTTTTTTTTTTTTTTTAAATTAATTTTTCACAAACTATGTTAAAATCTCGAAGGATAACAAACAGCCGAAGGATCTTTGATCGAAGGACCTGAAAAACACAAACTTGTTAACCTTAAACAGATTAGGATCGAAAGACAGAACTTGTTCGAAAGATCAACAGTGTTCGAAAGATCACTGTTGAGTTTCGAACGATGACCTCGAAAGACTCTCCAATCGAAGGATCCTTGTCTTTCGAATGAGACCTGTAGATCGACAGATATATCCTTCGAAAAGATTCCTTGGATCGAAAGATAAGTCACAGACTTCGAAGGATGTTCGAAGGATGATGATCTATCGAACCTCCTTTGTTCGAAAGATGATCCTTCGACTTCGAAGGATATCCTTCGATCTGCTCTGACACAATTGACAAAAGTTGACAGGTTGGTGAAAAGGTGATTGGTTGGTGAAAAGTTTTCGGCAGAAAGGTATGTTCAGACCATACTTTCTGCCAACCAAGATTTGACTTGATAAAATATTGCCCAAAAACAGAAAGATCTTATCCAGAAACCGGTGACCGGATAAGCCGGAATTTTGGCCGGAAATTACCAAAACTTTAAAAACAAGGTTTTTTAAGTTACCCAACCCGTCCTTTAACACACCCGGTTAGTTTAGAACACGTTTTTATGACCAGAAAAGCGAGAAACAACAGAAAAACGGGTGCTAAACCAAGTGAGTTTTTGTCCAAAACACTCCAAAGACTTGTATAAACTCGGTTTTTAACAAGGAAAAGAGCCACGGCTCTGATACCACTTGTAGGTCCCTCGGAGGTTGAGGTTAAACCTTATCCTTGTTAAGTTCAACACACTAGCAAGTGCGGAATCCAAGCTAGAATGCAAACCGGTAGTTTATAATGAGAACACAAGCTACAAAGAGAAAGGTAGACACGCAAGATACCAAACTGAAAATACGCTCTCAACAAGACTAAGTTCACTCACACAAATGAAGTGAACACATTACAACAGTATATATAACCTTCACAGCTAGTCTGGTCGAAGGATCAATTAGACTGATCGAAAGATCATCTATCGAGATACAGCCTATCGAAGGATCCACATATACCTCGAAGGATTGGCATCCTTCGAGGTCCATCTATATCCATCGAAGGTTATCTTTCGAGCTCATCGAAGGATATAAACAATCCTTCGATGAGCCATCCTTCGACACACACAATCTTACAAACTTTTCTAAGTGTTTGACCAAGTCAAACCAGGAGGATGGTTGACTGGTCAAACTTACATTAAGCACACATATTAACACATCTAAGACGTAACAAGACTAACAAAAGACATCGTTTTATATCATTACAAACTACAGACAAAGTACAGACACAAGTGCACCAACAAGAAACTTGTCGAAGTAGAAAAAATCGTCGAGGTAGAAAAAATTGTTGAAGTTGAAAAGACTGTTGAGATTGAAAAGATAGTTGAAGTCATTAAACCTTGTCAGAAATGCTTAGAATCTTGCAAAGATTGTGAAGAAAAAGACAAGAAGATTAGTGAACTGGAAGTGTTGAAAGAAAATTTATTGTCTGATGTGAAGTATGTGAAAGAGTCATACGATGTGTTGAACAAGACGGTTGATGGTTTGAACAAAACAAATCGAGAAGTTGATGCGGCTATGACAATGATGAGTTCAACATTAATGACGAAACAAAAGGTCATCAATGAGTATATTGAAGATTGTGCTAAGCTGAAGCAGGATTTAGAGCTTTAAAAGATTGAGAGTGAAAGGATTAAACGTTTGTTGTTGAGTTATAATACTTGTGATTATTTGATTGATCGTGTTTATCCTACTGTTGCAGGTCTTGAAGCGTTCCAAGACAAAGAGAAAGAAACGGATACTAGTAAGAAACAAAGTGTCAAATATAACAAGTGTCCGCCCCCGATTTGGAATAGTTATTCTCCCAGAAAGCCAAATGAGGAACGTTTAAATAAGGCTCTCAACATCAAGTTAAAGTCTGAAATCATTGATGAGTTACCAGACAATATTGATGTCACATTCACAGCGTCTGACACTGATCATGAGTCTGAGTTGTTAAAGAAAGTGGTAGATCAAGTGTTGGATATGGATGAAGAGTCAAAACCAGAGTCTAAATCTAAAAGTTTGAGTTCGTCAGAAAAGAGTCTGAGTTCACCGGTTAAAAGGGTTTACAATAAAGAATTCTTGTTATCAAAATCTAATTTGAATGAAGGATCAATCAAAGTAGCTTATACTTTGAATGATGCAGACAAATTATATTCTGATGAGGAATTTCCAATAAGAAGTGTCAAAATTGAAATGATCAAACAGGTTTTCAAATTAATAGAAATTAACATTTCTGAAATAAAAGATTTAATTCTTGATGTAAACCCTAATAAGTACACTTCAAGAGTTCAACAGAGATTGAACAAGAAAATGAGTTACGGTTCTGGTTTAGGTTATCGAAAGAAACCAAACCATAACGGTAATTTCAAAAAGCAAGGCTTAGGTTTTAATTCTTCAGAAAATTATAAAAATGAGAAAAATTATAAACCAAAAACAAAATTTGTTGCAGGAGGAAGTTCTGAAGAAGAGCAGAAGAAACCATTCTGGAAACAGTCAAATCAAGAGTTTCTTGCTGAAATAAAGAAGAATGTGAAGAAATTTGCTCCAAGAGTTGACACAAGAACCTGTTTCAAGTGTCAAAAAGTTGGACATATTGCTTGGAATTGCCACGAGTCCAGTTATTCAAAACAGGGAGTTTCTTCTAACTCTGAAGTGAAAAAGAAATGTGTTGATAAAACCATACAATCAAAAGAAAAATTCAAAGTGTTTGAAAATTTGACTTTTGAAGAAGGTGAAAGTTCAAAACGTTTTTACAAAAGAAAAGTCGATGAAAACAAACAAAGATGGGTTGTAAAAAGTTCAGAGAGTAGTTCTGACAATGAATCTGATTCCATAAAATCAGAGGAGTCATCTATTGAGAAGAAGAATGAGAATTCCGTTCCAGAGGTGAACGATGAAAACTTTCCTAAATTGTCTAAGGAAAATTTGAAGTTGAAAGTGGGTAAAACTGAGATTTCAGATCAATTCTTTGTTGGTAAGAAAGATTTTGATGCTGAAAAAGTGTTTAATGGTAAGGTAAAATATATTTTTGGTAAAATGGTTGATGGGAAAGTAAAGGGTGCAAAAGAATTTTATAAATCAAAATGTTGGTGGGATAGATGTGTACCAAAATCACCCAAAGCTGGTCAGGCTTGGGTGACTGCATTTTCACCATAAAATCCGGACTTGCCGGAGCTCCCAGGTTGGTAAGAGTGGAGCAGGAATCGGCATCATTCTTGAAAAGGTTTGCTTGGTAAATCTACAGGTGATATCTTTATATTATTATATTTTGATTTACAAGTGGTGTTGGTTGACAAGTGAACCTTCAAGTGGTTGAAGAAGATGCTCACTTACAAGTGGAAAATCAAGGACATTAAATTGTACTTGTTTTTCCTACAAATGATTGAGGTACAATGTGATGAATTAATCCCCTAACCTATAAGTGGTTTTATAAAATCAACAAAACTTATTTTCTGGAAAAACCATTTGATTAAAACAAACTTAAGTGTTTTGAAATCATAATGGGAAAATAGTTTGTTGTAAGGGGGAGTTCTGATTGTTTATGCCAAGTGGATGGCGATCTGAAGTGATTCGATATCAGTTGTTACTTTACTTGTACAGTTTGTTTTCAAATTTCCTTAAATGTGTTTGAATTTTAGGGGGAGTAAGAAATTTCAGAAAATCCAAAACCATTTGAAAATTTGAAAAAGTAAAAAACATGATAAAATTCAAAAACAAGTTTTGTTGTCAAAAAGAGGAAATGATAGTACATCAGTGGACAATCACAGCATGCTAAAGAATTGGAAAGTTAAAAAGTGATAAACGGTCTCACTGATGATGTGTCAGTAGGTTTTTGAACTTTTAGTATATTGTGACGAGATATAAACCTAAATATCAAACTTGCTTATATCGTGGGTAACATCTCTCGGATATATGGGTAACCCCCGAAATCTTGTTTGAAGGACCCCTCTTTCTGAGATACTAGGTCTTTATACTCAGTGATATCTGGGGTATTATCCCGGGACTTCTGATTTTGCAGAAGCAATGGCCTAGTCCCCGGAGAATACTTTACGCTTGCTTGAAATATAGCCTCCCCTCCGCATAAAAAATGATGAAACATTGCAAAATGCAAATCATGTGCTGTTGTAAAAAAAGATCCTCTAAAGGGGACCCACCTAATGAGTCAAACTGGAAGGGTTCAGTACCTAGTAATCAATCATCCTAGAACGGATGATTAATTTTTGAAGCAGATTCGAAATTTGTGTTCTCGTTGTGGTTATCACCTAAGGGTAGGTGACGATTTTGTTTTTTTTAAATCTAAACACAAATTTCCTTGCGTTAGGGTCCTAAAAGTTATAGTCTAGGTCAAAGCATTACTAATAACCTAATTCCCTATAACCATTGGCTCTGATACCAACTCTTCTATCACACCCCGACCACGTAAAACAACAAATCGTGGTGGAAACGTCGAGGAGTGTTGTAACAGAATTATTGTTTCACAACCATGGATACAAAAAGAGTTTCGTTTTATTTATTCATTAAGTGATTTACATTTTTTTAACATGAAACAAACAAGTTACATATCGACTATCACTGTTTTTATGTCACTAAGGCCTCGTCCAGATCCAATGTGACTCATGCATCCTAGTAATCAACATCAAGCAACATCACCTAAAACATATGTAAAAACAAAGTCAGCAAAGAAATGCTGGCGAGCACATAGGTTTTATAAGAGTGTCGGATTCATGGCTAGTTTACATGTTGCAATACCTTATTAAAAACCTTGTTTTGAAATGTGTATAATATTGCAACATAATTAACCAACTTAAATCAAGCGGGTTATAATTTATAAAACCTTGTAGCCATGATTCTTAACCCAAAAGCATTTATTTTAGTAAACCAAATTGTAAAACATCTCGTATTAACTCGTTTAATAAAACTCGTATGGTTTATTTCCTTTCGAAAACATCGTTAAGTGACATCGTTTCAAAATCGTTTACCCAAGTGAACTAAATAACGCCACGGTATGTAATATGTTGAAAACACTTATATATAAGAAGTACCGCGGTGTATCTACCATGTTTTCACCACATTACACCCGTCCCGTTATCTAAACACTTAACCAAAACCCAATCGTTTATCCAATTCGTTTAACTTGCTCAAATCGTTTCCAAATCGTTAACTCGTTTAAATCGTTTAAATCATCCTCGTTTTAATTGTGAAAACTATTTATGGTCATCTCGCTAATAACATTCAAACCTTCGTGACTCGACTATTTCGCTTCTCGCATTAACAAACCACCAAAGGGTAAGTTAACTATCACAGATTCAGTCGTTACCCACCTAACCCACACATAACCATGGGTGCAGTCTGATAACGGGATTTGTCAGATCCTATGGTACCATAACCTAATACTGGTCGGTTCGGCCAAAATTAATGAATGTCATTCGTTATGTAACTACAACCAACACGTTCGTTCACATTTTTGAAATCGTTATTAATTTAGTATAAACCATCTTAATCGTTTTTGAAACCATTGTTAAAATATCAAAAATCGTTTTGATACATATGAATCACCCCAAAACAATTGAAAACAGTAAAATAGGGGAACTATGTACTCACATGAAGTGCAAAGTATCCTCAATCAATAGAACTTCAACAAACTCAAGTAAACCAGCGAAATCAAGCAGCACCTAGTAATCGAATCACTAGTCAAACAATCGATACCTAAATCGGAAGATCGGATAGAATGAAGTCTTGTAAACCAAATGAGTGTTGGAACTCATGTGATATGGTTTAACAAAGCCTACATCCTAAATCGGAACCTAACCTAAGTGCTTTTTACCCATTGAGACCCATTAAGGTAGCTTACGCTACTTTAACGCGTCGTGCGTGCAAATGCTCGTTCGAGACATCTAACTAGTCCTATGACAAGTATTATATGCCTAAACATGTTTAAATATGTTGCATAATCAGTTATGTGACAAAAGTTTATGTTACATATGCTTAATTACCAATTATGCATGAAAAGGGCATTTTGGTTATTTACCTAAGGCATATAAACTACCTATCATACAACTAATTAAACCTAAGTGACCATAAGGTATAACCTCGGAAGGTTATTCCCTATACAACATGGTCACTAAACATGTTTGGTCGGATCCTAATGATCGACCAAACGGGTCGTGTTCGAAAGTCTAAGCGGGTGTTTAGTCCGCTTGACTTACGACTCTATACAAGCACTAAACTAAAAGTGACGAGCTAAACATGCTAAAACATGTTTAGTTAAGTTAGAAAATAGGTTTTGATACCCAAGAGTAGTTTGGTTACAAAATACGCATAAATACGCATTTTGGCTGAAACTACGCCTAGTCAACGTGGTAATCAGTAGGTATAGTCACAAGGGACTATAACCATCGTGATTACGCTCACGTTGCAAAGTTCAACGGAACTTTGTGTTGACCATTGACTGGTCAAAGCTGAAAGTCAAACTCTGTTTGACTTTCGTGCTTAAAACGCATAAAAAGAACGAAAGAGGACTTACAAAGGGTCCAAGAAGGTTTGATTCCAAGTATTCTCAGGTATGTAGTGAATATTCACAACAACTTAGAGAATTTTCAGATCAAATGTGGGTTTTGAAGCAAGGGGGTGGGGTATTTATAGGAAAACTAGAATCGTTAGGATCGTTTATCGGGAAACGAGCTTTGATCTTGGCCATACACCTCATGCCCATTGATTTGTAATACCTTGGGCACTTGAAAACAAGCCCATAGGTTCAAAAATACCATTTGCAAGCCCCCAAATCAGTTGGAACAGCTGGAAACAGGCTGGAAAATGATTTTTGCATGTCTGACAGTTTTAGGCGGGCCGCGTAAGAGTAGGGGAGATCTTACGCGGGCCGCCTGAGCCTCTGATCAGCAAATAAGTTTCAAAATTTGCAGTTTCAGTCCCTGCATGCTTTTAAGGCTATTTTTGATGCGTTTAAGGCCCGTTAAGCCATTTTCAAGGCTCTACAATGATGCCTATGTATAGGGGACATGAAACATGCTCAAAAATATCTTGGATTTCGGCTCGTTTGGTCGAACAGTTGCATTGTTCGGTTAATTACGACAGAAGTCGTATCGAACGCAAAAACGATCCAAATTAAGCGAAGAATGGAATTTTATCAAGCCAGTCACTAAAATAAAATATTTTAATGATTACATAAATTTTTGGGTGTCCGGATATATTCAGAACGTAAGATATGCGCGGGAAAATGCAAACTTGTGCTCTTTTTGACGCTTTTAGTCCCTAAATGACCAATAAAGTTTATTTTAGCATACCGAGCCCCTCAAAGCGTATTTCTAAGCTATGTAAAGGATATTTAGGGTATGTTTAACTTATGATCAACTTCCAGAATGTTCGTTACTATACAAATCGGTATAGTTTCTTAGTTTGACACAAATAGTCCCTGCGATCGAACAAGCTTGATTTCAACACACCAAACCATCCAAAGCTTATTTCTAAGTTATGTGGAGGTCATTTAAGGTATGTTAAGCCTATGTCACTATTCCGGAGTGTTTGTCGCGTTATACTGACAGCGTTTACGTACCAGTTTGCGTATAACCTTCCAGAAAGCGATTTAAAGCTTGAAATTGGAATCGAATTAAATTGTAAAATCATTAAACACAATTACACATATATAAACACCAAAACACATATAATAACACCAAAGCACATTGTTTTATTGATAATTAACATTGTTTTACATTATACAATGATTACAGAGCACAGTTGTCACACTTGGTTTTTCAAGTAAACCCAAGTAATTATGAGGAGTTTTGAATGGAAGAGCCATGATTGAATCGAAGACGGTGAAGAACGAATGAAGAAGATGAGTGAATTTTGAGAGAATTTGGTGATAACTTCTTTGAGAAAGGAATTTTGAATTCGATTTGACAATGAAAACCCTGTTTGGGGTTTTGATCAGGGTTTTATAGGTGGGAAAAAGTGTATGCTGACGTGACAGCGGTTACAAAAGATCTGACGGCTAAGTACTGTCCACGTGACAACCTCTGATGAATAATGGATGACAGTTGTTAGGAAACCACTGATGAAGCAATATCAGTGGTTTACAACGGTTACAATGAAAACAGTGGATGACTTTTAACTATCAGTGGATTAAAACACTGATGTTTGATCAACAGTGATTAATAAGAAAATGAGAGAACAGAGGTTAACTTTCAGCAGTGGATAATATTTAACAAAACAGATGTTTGAACCAAAATAGTGGTTATGGCAGACTTTTAAGGATTAATAAAAATTTTCATTTTTAGCTATTTTTAGGGATGGATTTTTTATTTTCTAAAAACATTTTAATGCTTTTATTAATAGAAAAACAGTGGTTATGGCAGACTGTTATTCCATGTTTAGCATGCCAATCCTAGAGATCAAGCTTTCAAAGGTGGATGTGTCTAAAGCTTTTGTTAGCACATCTGCTAGTTGATCTTTAGTTGGAACATGGTGCAGAGAAATCAAACCTTTTTCATAGCAATCCCTCACAAAGTGATGTCTGATATCAATGTGCTTGGTGGTTGAATGAGAAACTAGATTTTTGATGATATTTTCTGCTGCCTGACTGTCCAACATGACAGGTGTCTTTAAGGCAGTGATACCAAAATCTAGAAGTTGATTTTGAAGCCAAAGCAGTTGGGCTGTACAGCTTGCAGCAGCTATATACTCTGCCTCAGCAGTGGATGTTGAAACAGCTGCTTGCTTTTTGCTTTGCCAAGACACTAAGCAATTGCCTAGGAATTGGCACCCTCCTGAAGTGGACTTCCTTGTTGTGTTGCATCCAGCAAAGTCACTGTCTGAAAACCTGAAAGCTTGATATTTTCATCAGCTGGATAACAGATACCAAGTGTGGGAGCACCTTTGAGTTATCTAAATATCCTTTTTTACAGCAATAAGGTTTGACTTTCTAGGGGCTGATTGAGATCTTGCACAAACACATGTTGCAAACATGATGTTTGGCCTAGATGCAGTTAGGTACAATAAAGACCCAATCATGCTTCTATAAAGAGTTTGATCAACCAAATCATCCTTTTCATTAGACATAACTAATTTAGTGGTTGCTATGGGTGTACTACATCGTTTGCAATAATCCATCTCAAATTTCTTTAACAGTTCTTTGGCATATTTGCCTTGATGGATGAATGTACCATTTTGCAGTTGCCTTACTTGGAGACCAAGAAAGCACTGTAGATGTGAATCATCTGAGCTAACAACTGTTGGTGATTTTGATGATCCAACAGTGTCTTGAAATGGAGGTGGAGGAATAGGTGGAATTGATATGGAAACATGTTGACTTTTATCCACTGTTTGAGGACTTTTATCAACAGTGTTTGATGATGTGGAAACAGGGGTTAAAGGACTACTTTGGTCAACAACTGTTGAGGTAGCAGTGGTTGAGCTTTGACAGCTATTTTGAACATCTGCTGCTCTGGCAATGGATTTGAAGGTTTGTAGTGGAAGGATCACTTCATACCCATTGTCTGATGGAGGAGTTTGAGATGGACCTGCACTGTTAGTCTTGACAGAAACATTTTCAAAAGTAAATTTATCAAGATCAAACAATTCTGCAGGGTTTGCAGGGATTTTCATTGAAGAAAGTTCATTGAACTTCACATTCAATGTCTCTTCAACTGTTTTGGTCCTTGTGTTAAACACTTTGTAGGCCTTAACAGTGGTTGAGTATCCCAAATGATATCCACTGTCTACTTTGGCTGCAAATTTTAAAATTGAGTCTTTTAAGTTCAAAATAAAGCATGGGTAGCCAAATACTTTAAAGTATGAGATCAGTGGTTTGATTTTATACAGAAGTTCATAGGCAGTCTTTTGATGCCTGGGGTTGATTAAAACTCTGTTCTGGACATAGCAAGCAGTGTTTACTGCTTCTGCCCAGAAAGTTAATGGCAAACCTGAATCAGCAAGCATGGTTCTGGCAGCCTCAATCAATGTCTTGTTCTTTCTCTCAACAACCCCATTTTGCTATGGTGTCCTTGGAATGTTGTACTGCCTTACAATTCCTTTTGACACACAAAATTCATCCAACTCCCTATTTCTGAACTCTATGCCATTGTCACTCCTGAAGACTTTTACTGGCAAGTCAAACTGCTTTTCAACCTGTTTGACAAAGTCTTGCAAAATGCCTGCAGTCTCATCTTTGGAATGTAAGAAATAAGTCCATGTAAACCTAGAAAAGTCATCTACAATTACGAAACAATATTTTTTTCTTTTTAAGGCTCATGACTTTAACTGGGCCAAACAGATCCATGTGCAGCATTTGCAAGCACTTGGTTGTTTTGGACTCTTCAATGGACTAAATGAGCTTTTATGTTGTTTTCTTTTTGAGCAGGAGACACAATGCTCAGGACAGGTGAATAGGTTTTGAGGAAGACCTCTTACTAAACCCTGTTTT
>JARYGA010046863.1:0-15736 GCA_030545235.1 Helianthus tuberosus | reverse complement strand
AAGGAAGATAACTGGTTCAGGCACTTCAAAGAAGCAAGAACAAATGATAAAGCTTGAACAGAAGATAGGAAACCTCAAAACACTGTTCCGGTCTACTTTTGTGACAAACCAAGAAGAAAAAGAACAGCTGACTAGTGAAGAGGTAAAAGAAAAGGAAGTTGAGTACTTCACAGAATCCATCATGAAAATGGGTCTAAAAGAAGAAAGCTCAGAAAAACTTCAAAACCTTTTTAAAAGGGTATTAACCAAACCTGCATCACCAGACAATTCAACAGACATGACAGACATAGAAAGGCAGGAGCTGATTGAAAGAGAAACTGCAGAAGATATAGCTGCAGCAAATGATGTCATTGAAATGGCCTTCAAAAGAATGTCTGAAAGTCTGCAAGTCTTCTCAAGGCCAATATCTCAAAGCTCATCATCAAATAAATCTCTCCCAAGAAACCCATTGGGTTCGAAAGTACTAAAATGGATGTCTGATCAAAAGACCCACGTATTGACCCTGGTCAGATCCAATGGCGAAGTGAAGTATATATCAAGGAAAGAAGCACTAGGCCTTAGTGTTGAAGATTTGCAGGATCTCCTTGAACTTACACTGTGCAGGGATGAAGATGATATAAGTTCCAGAGACTTTGAAGCAGATTTTAAAAGAGAAGCAAAGGAACTTTTGATGAGGAATAAAGATCCAGAATAATGAATGGTTTTGGCATTATCTGTTCCAGGGGGAGATTGTTGGGATTGAACCCTACCAGAGGAACAGATAATGTAAAGCCAAAACCAGGTCACAACAGTGGATTCACAATAAGCAGACGTTTACACTAAGCTCTCCCCTTGACAGTGGTTACCTATCTGCTGATACACTCTAAGTACTGCTCTGAAGAACAACTGATGAACCAAACACTGATGAAACAACTAAAGACTGCCAAAAGGCAAACAACTAAATGATACCACCACAACTGATGTTCGCGGCCGCCCGTTCCCGGGACGGATAAGGGGGCGGGGTTGCGACAGAAGGTGGTATCAGAGCTTTGCCACTGATTCAGCCACAGGAGTGTTCTGCTGACATCAATATATTATCTAAATTGTTAGGAAATAAATTTTGAAAATACGTGAATATCTGTATTTTATTGTTATGTGTTATTTGACTATTTGTTAGTTTACAGTATGAGTGATCAAGGACCCTCAGACGTGTATCGGTAGTTGTCCGATTCACCTAGGAGTGAAGGTACCTCTTCCCATCCTACCCTCTCTAGGTATTCCACTGATCAGGAAGAAAGGATGTTTGCCTTTAAAGCTTAGTCTGAAGAGCCATTCCCTCAGAAAAAGAGAGGATGGTTCAGTAAGGGAGCATTTAAGCGTAGAAAAAGTTGCAACAGCAAAGAGTCCTATCAGCCGCTAAGTGAGAGTCAGATGCCCATACACAGGATATGCTTAATAGGAGTTTAGCCAATTTTCATATCCTAGCAACAACTACTGCCGACCCAAGTCTGGAACAACTAGTAGCCCCACAACCCTTACCTTTAATTCCCACTCAGCCGATGGAGGTAGAAATGCTTGATTTCAACCCTGAGGAGATACCTAGGATACCAGCCCCTAATCCCTTAGACCCAAATTATGATCCATGGTTTGATGATCTTAGGGATTATGTGCCACGCTACCATCTAAACGACGAAACCTTGCCAAACATAGCAGCGTATCCAGGTCTGGACCCTCTAGATTCCTATTATGACAACGATGAATACACTAGGGAGATTTTAGAGAATTCGTACCCTCAGGAGAATCCCATGCCACAGTACCCAGATCCAGTACCAGCACCTGTACCCCCAATGAGTGTAGAGAATTTGCAAGAACTCTGAACTTTCGGAGAAGAAATCTTAGAGAGTAGTGAGAGGATGAGGTATGTAGGAGAACAACTCGTCTGGAAATATATCGCAACCCCCGATCCCTTATCTGTCCCGGGATAGGGCGGACGCGAACTCAGAGTTTCGGTGGTATCAGTTGGTTAATTTGGCAGTGGAGATTACATCAGGACCGTAGTTAGGAAATGTTTATCAGAGTAAAACCACCATATTTGATATTAATAACCACATGGGTAAAACCCAAGTTTCTTATTACAATATGTTTATAGGGATAAACCCTATTTTATTGAATTTAAAACATCGTCTTTTAGGTAACTTTTATAGCCACATTTTTTCCCAAGCTGTTGGGATTGAACCCTACCAGAGGAACAGATAATGTAAAGCCAAAACCAGGTCACAACAGTGGATTCACAATAAGCAGACGTTTACACTAAGCTCTCCCCTTGACAGTGGTTACCTATCTGCTGATACACTCTAAGTACTGCTCTGAAGAACAACTGATGAACCAAACACTGATGAAACAACTAAAGACTGCCAGAAGGCAAACACTGAGCTCTATCTACTGCTGCCTCTTAAGTACTGCTGAAGACTCAAGCACTGCTCATTCAAAGATTGATCACCTTTTGAAGAAAGCACTGATGATCAAGTAATCAGTGCTTAGGCCACAACAGTGGAATGTAAACAGTGTTAGACTTGTTTTGTATTTTATTATCAATCAGTTGTTAGACATCAGTAGTTTGTATAGAACAGTGTTTATAGGTTGTTAGGCTGTTAGATGTCACTATCATGGTGACGTCAGCTGAGGTACATCAGTAGTTTGGTTTGCCTATAAATATGACAGCACTCTGTACTGTTATATTTGATTCGTTTTGAGTGAGTTCTTCTCCTCAATTCAATCCTTTCATCTTGTGCAACCAACTCTGGAGTATCAGGCTGAGGGGGAGTTTAGTCTGTAAGCTTGCATTGTAACCTTTTGCTTTTGATGTAATCTTTCGACTCTATGAAAAAGCAATTGTTTATCAAACTATATTCTCCTTTGATTGTGTTTACAAAGTTTGTGATCATTTCCGCTGCACTTAATCTCTGTTCATCTCTATTGATTATACAATTTACACAAACTAGCACAATCATGTGAGCCTCCGATCCTAACACAAGCCTTCAGTGCTCTCCACCTGGCTTTTTACTAATTGGTTGTCACAATGTGTTACCTGAAACGCGTTTTAAAAACATTTGTCAGTGGGAAATACTGGTGAGTGAATCCCAGTTTAATCAAGAAACATTTTATCAATTAAAACAGTATTGAGAGCGATCACATTGTTCATTTCTACATAATTACTCATTCAGTACTGTCAATCCTGACTTGTGGGTCATATTGCACATTGGCTAACTCGTCGTCCAATGGTAACGTACTGTCATCCCGACTTACTACTCGCAGTAGTAAATTTTGTATACAAAACCCCAACATACCGGCAGTAATTGAAGAATTACAAAGACTCAATCACCGCATAATCACATTGTAAAACATTTAAGGTTTTGTAAAATATTACAAAAAGGTTATCAAAAAAGAGGATAAACTCACATTGCTATCTTAGACTTTGCGTAAGGGTTTCCTAGGAATAATCTATAATTTACACAAATGTACATAGGTTAGTATCATAACCCTTTGAAAATATTAATGATACCCTCCCCGAGACGGTATTCCAACAACTATGTCGGGAGAACCACGACAGTTGTTACGGAACCCTAAATCAAGCGGGCAGCGTATCTAATACGAAACTGGGGTTATAATACTTACAACGGAGCAGAACCTCGCTAATTAGCGGGATATAATACCCGTGTATTACTTCTACTACTTCAGAATTCGTTTAGAAAGAAAAGAAATGAGCGAGTTCAACTGAGATCCGATGCGTTCTATTTATAGGTGCTGATTCTGTCTTTCTCGCGGCCCGCGTAAAACAAGAGAAGGGCTTACGCGGCCCGCGTGGCTTAGGGGTCTAGGCGTAGCTGATCCGGGTCATGACTAGGTTCAACACGTTGCACGACACGTGTCAACACCGGGCTGCGCCACTATCTTGATTTTACGCGGCCCGCGTAAATGTAAGCTAAGGCTTACGCGGCCCGCCTAAGCTTAAAGGTCAACGAATTCAGATTCTAGTCCTTATACCGCCCGCGTAAAGGTTGGGGTGGGTCCTACGCGGCCCGCCTCAACTTAATAATCAAATTTTAAATTTTATTTTTAATGCTATACTGTATTTCGGGCTCGGTTTTCACATACAAGGTATATTTAAAGACATATTGAGACATTTTAAAATATAATAGGGTGTCGCAAATTATTCGAGAGTGTCAGTTTATTGAGGATTGTTACATCCTCCCCACCTTGTTTTAGAGCTCGTCCTCGAGATCTACTGGAACAAGTGCGGATATTTCCTTTGCATTTCTGATTCAAGCTCCCATGTGTACTCAGATCCTCTTTTGGAGTCCCATTTTACTTTGACCAAAACTAATCTCTTATGTTTGAGATTCTTGACTTTCCTGTCTTCGATCTGTAGAGGCATTTCTACAAACTTGAGTTGTTCATTTACCTCTATATCCTTAAGAGGTACTATTAGTGATTCATCAGCTAAACACTTTTTGAGATTAGATACATGAAATACATCATGTATTCCTACCATTTCATCTGGCAGTTGTAGCTGATAGGCTATAGGTCCTGTTCTTCTAATAATCTCAAAAGGTCCAATATACCCGGGACTTAGCATTCCCCGTTTGATGAATCTTACTACTCCTTTCCAAGGAGAGACTTTCAACAATACTTTATCTCCTACTTGAAATTCCAATGGCTTACGTCGGTTATCAGCATAGCTCTTCTGTCGATCCCGTGCTACTTTTAGTCGTTCCTTGACTTGAATGATCTTGTCGGTTGTTTCTTGTACTATCTCGGGTTCAGATAGTTGCTTTTTCCCAGTTTCTGCCCAACAGACTGGGGTTCGGCACTTTCGTCCATAAAGTGCTTCGAAAGGTGCAGCATTGATACTTGTGTGATAACTGTTATTATAAGAAAATTCTATTAAAGGTAAGTGATCGTCCCAATTACCTCCAAAATCAATTACACAAGCTCTAAGCATGTCCTCCAATGTTTGAATTGTCCTTTCGCTTTGTCCGTCCGTTTGAGGATGATAAGTTGTGCTTAGATTTAACTTGGTTCCCCTGGCTTTTTGGAAACTTGAGCAAAAATGAGAGGTAAATCGACTATCCCTATCAGAAATAATTGATAAAGGAATTCCATGTAGAGAAACAATTTCATTTACATACAAGGAATTCCAGGTAAATCGACTATCCCTTTCGACCGTTGGAGTCCATCGAACCTTGGTGGAGTTTTGTATAAAAGCGGGACGAGTCGTCAAGGTTAGGGTTTCACCCCTATCTTGCAACTTTCGTCCTCGTTTTTGATAAAAATTGAGGAGATTATTCATCAAAATATGGATTTCACTCCTGATTTGGTATAATTCTCCTCGTTCATAGCTAAAATGCAAGCTGATTAGGCAACCTTGGCCGTGAGTTTTGGGTTTTCACACCTATTCTCGACCTTATTGTCTGTTCACAACTTGAAAATTTCGAGTGCAATAAGAGTGAGTGATAACAACGAATTTACGCATACGCGCGAGTTGGTCTGTTGGTTCGTAACTATAGACTAGGTCTCTAAGACTTCGACCCGGACTAGGTCGAGTCTTGCCTAATTCCCTATAGTTATGGCTCTGATACCAATCTGTCACACCCCAACCGATGGCGGAATCATCGGGGCGCGGCACTGAGCGAAACAGATTGTCCAGAAGTTTCCATAACAACTATCATCACCATTTAAGTAAACATTACGTCCCATACCGTAACATAAATAGTCAAACAAGTTATTACAGGCAACATCAAAACAAATATTCTGTTCCGACAACTCAGATTCAAATAAGTAGCAATAGTTTATCTGCTTCTAGAGACCCCTAATAAGTTATCTACAGACAACTATTTGTTGGGCTCTAAAGCTTTATTCTAGCTTCCATTTCCTACCACATATGCGTCCTAAGCACCAGTCACATACGTTAAAATAATGTCAATACATAAAATGTAAAGGTGAGCATACAAGTTTGATAATAGCATATAGAGTTCGAATTCGTTTACGCATAACCAGCACGTATACATAGTGAAATGAAGCACGTTAGTTATCGACACGGATCCATCGATACCAATGACTGCGGGTTGACTGCCCGAGGCAGTTCGCAATACACGATTACCACTGTAATCCATGCAAGTAAGAGATCCTTAACAACCCCCGTGTGAACGGGTGCTGAGTCCAAACTATAGTACTATCGTTGCTAAGGCAGGTAGACAGCATTCCATGTGTAAACATAACAAACAAGCATTCATAAGCCACGTATAACATGCATTAATGGTTGAGCGTTAAAATAGCTTGAGTAGTGTGATAGATGTAGTTTGAATAGTTGTAACGTATGTAACACCCAAAAGTGTTAAAGCAAAAAGGGTTCGAGTATACTCACAGCGATAGTGGATTGAAGGGAGCGCTTTACAGCGAGTACGGTTAGCCTGAATAGATTCGATAATGTAACGGTAAGTGATGCGTAAAACAGTACAGGTTAGAGTGGGCTGAATGACAGACCGTGCGGATCAGTCATCCGTGCGCATGACCTATCCGTGCGGATGGTGGTGCATGCGGATGGTGTTCCATCCGGGTAAGTTGTCCGTGCATGTGACTGTCCGTGCGGGTGACACCCGTGCGGACTAGCTGTGCGTGCGGATGACTTATCCGTACGGTTAGGTTGCTTGTGTGGATGAATGTTCAAGTGGATTGTTTCTTCCTAAGATGTGTTTGTGTATGATGGCTTGTGCTTTGAAGTTTTCGTTGTAGCATTTTGAAAACACCAAAGTGTTTCTACCTTTCAAGCCGGCCGCGCGGACGGCAGTCCGTGCGTATGGTAGTCCGTGCGTACGGCTTGGCCGTGCGGATGAAAATTGTTTGGTTTTCGTTTTAAGGCCTTAGTATCTCATGATCCGAAGAGTAATCCATTCAGAGGTTGTCCGTCCGGATTGCTCGTTCGTCGATACTCAAACCTTGTTTGGAAAGTGGGTCCCAAGGGTAGTCCGTGCGGATCACCACTCGTGCGTATGACCTGTACGTGCGTATGGCTTGTACACGCGTACGGCTAGTCCGTGCGGACAGCTAGTCCGTGCGGATAGCTTGTCCGTGCGGGTCACGGGTCTGGTTGTTCCGTTCGTCTACACTTGGTTTCTGTTGTCGTTTATCGAGACGTTCTGATCACGTGGCAACCACTTGGAGTTGTGTTCCCACCCGCGTGAATAGACCGGCCAGGAACCACCCTAACTCAGCCTATCGGCGACTCAGAATAGTTCTCCCGGTTAACCCCGAAATCAGTTGTCTACGGGCAGAATTCCAGATCTAGAACTAGGGCATTACTATTGATGAGTAAAACACTAGGACTGATCGGATTTGTACCGGTTTCAAGGGTAAAAGTGGGAAAGAACTTTGGTTTATTTCTTTCAACTCTTTTATCCTTAGAAAAGTTTAGATCTAGGTGAAATTATTGTAAAAATTTGTAGAAATCGTTTAGGTCTGAGATATTCTAGGTGGAATGAGGTCAAGCTTGAAGTTCTTATGAACTTCATGATGACGTCACTAGAGAATACCTCATATCCGGATGATTTCATGGTTAAAATCGAAGATCCGAAAGATAGAAATGTGTAGAATTCTGTAGAGATCAAAGATGTACAAGAATTAGTGCAAGATCTTACCTGGATTGGAAGAAATCTGGGAAAAGGCGAAGAATGCGTATGGTTCGGACGTCACTTGCCAAAAGTGGAAAAAGTGGAGAGTGACCCGTGTATTTATAGGATGCCAAAAGAGGAAAGGATGGGTCGTGCGCATGGCACGCACCCGGGAAGGTTATCCGCGCGGACTGGCCATCCGTGCGGACTGGCACTCCGTGCGGATTGGCCATTCGTGCGGATTGGCCATCCGTGCGGATGCCGCCTCCCTTCGTGGATTCGGCGCGATGTTGATTCGGTTTCGGCTTACGAGCGATTCGATAGGGTTCCTAGTCAAATTACTTTCAGTCCTAACTACTTCTTATATGGTTCGACTCGGGGTTCGGGTTCGGGTTCGTTTGTATTCGGGTTAGACTTTGAGTTCGATTGAGTTCGCTTGATTATCTCAACACGTATAATATAAAATAAGACATGCACAAGTAACACGTAAGGCACACACACACGTATAACGGCAAGTAAAATACACAGTTCGAGTTACGATTTGATGTCGATTCGATTTGCATAGCTTGATTAACTTTATCGCATTGTTACTTCCTATCGTTCACAGTCGTAGGTCGATTGAAATACGGCTAGCATGATTCGATTATTGCAATGTACGACAATTACTCCACATAATCTAAATATCATACAAACAATTCTACGAGTCGAGTTGCGCGAAATCGGTCGTTGACTTTGACCTTGACTTTGACTTTCACTCGTGAAAACACGGGGTGTTACAGCCTCCCCTTGTTTAGGAAATTTCGTCCCGAAATTAAGCTGGAAGCTGTAACTAATTCGTGAATCACGCGTGAGAGTCCTTTGTTTGGTTCATTGAAAATCGTCAAATCAACCAGGATTTTACGGTTCAAAGTTCGCTCATTTTTTTGGATATGATGTGCGAATACACTTGATCTAGAAGCCTATAAAATTTCCAAATTTTTAATTTTTCATGTTCAAAATCTCGATCGTTGCAGGTTCTGATTTATTTCCGATTCGATTGCGTATCAACACGTTTGACGTGCGGAATCCGTGAACGATCGTGACCAAACACACAAATAGTAATATAAACTGTGATTCTATTGGTTAGCTTTCGGTTCGATTCGTTTCGATTGCGATCCGATTCGTACGACGTGCGGAATCCGTGCACGAGTAAGATCGAACAGACAAAAACGTACTACTTTAACGTGATTCAATAGATCCGTATGACGTGTACAAGCTTTCTCTCTCTAACCTTAACACTTTTATTTATAGGCAAAGGATTATAAGGGATTTCTCCTTATTTACGTATATGCCACCTTGCCTTTCTTAACTGGACGTTACTCCTTCGTTAAACAGCTGTGGATACTTTGCCTTCATGTCGCTTTCGAGTTCCCACGTGAACTCCGCGCCTTGCTTGCCTTCCCACCGGACTTTCACAATAGGAATGCGTGAGCGCCTGAGTTCTTTGGTTTGGCGATCCATGATTTCGTCAGGCCTTTCCACGAAGTGTAATGTTTCGTTCACTTGAAGATCGTCTAGAGGAACATGTAAGTCGGGGTCGTAGATGCACTTTCGGAGGTTTGACACGTGGAAGATCGGATGGACATTGCTAAGTTCTTCCGGTAATTCGAGTCTGTAGGCGACTTTTCCGATCCTTTCCAGAATCTTAAAAGGTCCCACATATCGAGGCGCGAGTTTCCCCTTTTTGCCGAATCGGACTACACCCTTCCAAGGTGATACCTTTAGGAGTACGTAGCCACCAACGTCATACTCACGGTGCTTGCGCTTTTTATCGGCGAGAAGCTTCTGTCTATCCCGAGCCTTCGCTAGATTGTCTCGGATTTGGAAAATTTTATCTGTCGTTTCTTGTAGCAGCTCCGGACCGGTTAGTTGCGAGTGACCGACCTCGTGCCACACAATAGGAGATCGACATCTTCTTCCGTATAAGGCCTCGAAAGGTGCCATCTGGATACTAGCCTGATAGCTGTTATTGTACGAGAATTCGACTAACGGGAGGTGTCTATCCCAATTACCGCCGAAATCTAGTACACATGAACGGAGCATGTCTTCAAGGGTACGAATCGTTCTTTCAGTCTGACCGTCGGTTTGTGGGTGGAACGCAGTACTTAGATTAAGCGTTGTACCGAGCGCCGTTTGGAAAGTTCCCCACAATCGTGAAGTGAACCGAGTATCGCGATCAGAGATGATGTCACGAGGCGTCCCATGTCGACAAATGATCTCGTCAGTGTAGATTCGGGCTAATCGTTCCACCTTGTAGTCTTCTCGTATCGGGAGAAAGTGAGCTGATTTAGTCAAACGGTCAATTACAACCCAAATGCTGTCGTGACCTGATGACGTGGTTGGAAGCTTGGTTACGAAATCCATAGCTATGCTCTCCCACTTCCACATGGGGATTGGAGGTTGTTCAAGCAAGCCAGAGGGTCGTTGGTGTTCAGCCTTGATCCTAGCACAGGTTAGGCATTTTCCGACGTAAAGAGCGATATCCCGTTTCATACCCGGCCACCAGTACTTGTATCGAAGGTCGTGGTACATTTTGTCGGCACCAGGATGAATAGAGTATCGGGACTTGTGGGCTTCATCCATGATAATCTGTCGCAGGTTGGTTCGCTTGGGGATCCAGATTTTGTCTAAGAAGTGGAATATCCCGTTCGATTTGCTCACAAGCTGGGCTCCATCGTGGTAGATTCTTTCTTTCTTCAGGGTGCGCTCGTTGAAACATGCATGCTGGGCGTCGCGAATAAGAGCTTCGAGATTGTGTTGGGCTTGAACATTACGAGTGCTAAGCAAATAGCTCCGTCTGCTAAGTGCGTCGGCAACAACATTTGCTTTGCCTGGGTGATAACGAATCTCACAGTCGTAATCGTTGAGAAGTTCTACCCATCGGCGTTGACGCATATTCAGTTCCCTCTGATTAAAGATGTGCTGTAGGCTCTTATGATCGGTGAAGATCGTACACTTGGTACCATACAGGTAGTGTCGCCAAATCTTTAATGCAAAAACAACTGCGCCTAGCTCGAGATCGTGGGTTGTATAGTTCTTCTCATGGATTTTGAGCTGACGAGATGCGTAAGCTATAACCTTGTCACGTTGCATTAAGACGCAACCGAGACCGAGGTTAGAAGCATCACAGTAGACAATGAAATTATCGTTTCCGTCGGGTAGTTTGAGAACAGGAGCATTGCACAGCACGTATTTGAGGGTTCGAAAGGCAGGCTCTTGTTTGGTTCCCCAGACAAAAGGCTGGTCCTTATGAGTGAGAGAAGTAAGGGGTATAGCAATCTTCGAGAATCCTTCGATGAACCGTCGATAATAGCCCGCTAGCCCGAGAAAAGAGCGGACGTCAGTCGGGTTCCTAGGCGTAACCCAGCTCTTAACAGCTTCAATCTTCGCTGGATCGACATGAATACCCTGACTATTTACGATGTGACCCAGAAACTGAACCTCCCCTAACCAAAATTCGCATTTGGAGAACTTGGCGTAGAGTTGGTTCCCCTGGAGTAACTCAAGAACCAAACGTAGATGTTGCGCGTGTTCGGCTCTCGTTTTGGAATAGATCAAGACATCGTCGATGAACACAATGACGAAACGGTCAAGATACGGCTTACACACCCGGTTCATCAAATCCATGAAAACTGCTGGTGCGTTGGTTAGGCCAAAAGGCATGACAACAAACTCGTAATGGCCGTAACGAGTGCGAAACGCGGTTTTGTGTATATCCTCCTCCTGTATACGCAGCTGATGATATCCTGAACGTAGATCGATCTTCGAGAAACACGTAGCGCCTTGTAGTTGGTCAAACAGATCGTCTATTCGAGGCAAAGGATAGCGGTTCTTGATAGTCAACTTATTTAATTCCCGGTAGTCGATGCATATCCGGAACGACCCGTCCTTCTTTTTGACGAAAAGAACTGGTGCGCCCCAAGGAGAGGTGCTCGGGCGAATAAAGCCTTTATCAAGCAATTCCTGGAGTTGGGTTGAGAGTTCGCGCATTTCGGACGGCGCGAGTCGATAAGGAGCTCTGGCGACAGGATTGGCACCAGGAATGAGATCAATGCGGAAATCAATATCACGCTTCGGAGGTAGTCCGGGGAGATCCTCTGGAAAAACTTGAGGGAATTCTCGAACCACTGGAACGTCTTTCACTTTCTTCTTTTCTTTCTTTTCCTTCTCCGCTGCTACGACATGAGCCAAGAAAGCCCTGTATTCCTTACGGAGATACTTGCTAGCTTGTAGGCATGACATAAGCTTGAGACCCTTCGAAGTAGTATCACCATAGACGCACAATGAATCACCGTTGGCGAGCGAAAAACGAATCATTTTATCGAAGCACACAACTTCGGCATGGTTTTCGCGAAGAAAGTCCATGCCTACTATGACATCAAAGCTTCCTAATTGCATCGGAATGAGATCGATCGAGAAGATGTGATTGTTGAGCTCGAGTGTGCAATCACGAATAACAGAATTTACGGTAACGGTTCTTCCGGTAGCGACTTCAACATCGAATGCAGAGGAGAGTCGGGAACGTTTACGACTAAGGAGTTTCTCGAATTCGAGTGACACAAAGCAATTATCGGCTCCAGTATCAAACAAACATGAAGCATAAATACCATTCACAAGGAACGTACCATTGACCACGTTGTTGTCGGCCTGGGCTTGACGCACATTGAGATTGAAGGTTCTGGCTCGTGCGACCTGTTGTTGCTGCTGCTGCTGTTGTTGCTGCTGTGGCTGCTGCTGGGGTTCTTGTTTCACTACCCTGTTCGGGCACACGTTGGCGAAATGATTCGGATCGCCACACGTGAAGCATGCTCTGGCTTTGACTGCGGGTGCCGGAGGAGCTTGTTGGCCCTGTGGGGCAGCGAGTAGAGCTTGATTGGCAGGAGCTTGACGAATACGGCAGTTGGCAGTAAAGTGGCCGTAGACGTTGCAATGGGCACAGAAGCGGCATTGAATAGCAGTCGGGTGATGATAGGTGCAAGTAGGGCAGAGTGGATGTGGTCCAGTATATGCACGCTTTGCAGGCGGTGCATTGGCCACAGGCGCCGCTACTTGACGCTGTTGGGCAGGTACGGCTTGGATCGGTGCAGCAGTAATCGCACAGTTCTTGTTCTTTCTCTTGTTCTTGCGCTTGTTGCTTGACGACGTGGGTTCAACAGTTGGTGCAGCAGTGGTAGCTTGATGCAGATGCTTGGAGGTCTTATCCCATATCCCAGCTTTGACCCTTTTGTCATTGATCTCAGCGGCCAGCAGATAGGTTTCTTCGATCGTGGTAGTCTTAGCCGCTTGCACGAAATCAGCGACGCAGTCGGGCAAGGCTCGGATGTATTTCTTGATGGTCATCTCAGGGGTCTTGACTTGGTCAGGACAGATGATGCTGAGCTGTTTGAAGCGAGCAGTAAGACCAGCATTGTCTCCATCCTTTTGATGTATGTGCCAGAATTCGTCTTCAAGCTTTTGACGCTCGTGAGGAGGGCAGAATTCCTCCAGCATGACCTCTTTGAGCTCTTCCCACGACAAACCGTAAGCTGCATCATTCCCTCTCTTGTTCCTCTCGGCCGTCCACCAGTCCAAAGCACGGGACTGAAAGACGCCGGTAGCGTTCAGAGTTCGAAGGTCATCAGGGCAACCACTTTGTCGCAGGGTAACCTCGATAGAGTCAAACCAGTGGAATAGAGCAGTAGGACCTCCTTCGCCTGTGAATTCTTTCGGCCCACATGATTTGAACTGTTTGAAGCTGAAAGGTCTCGCGGCAGCTTTTGGACCTTCAGTCCTCGACTCCTCGGATGATTTGCTGGCGTTCTCATAGGCATCGCTCACCGCTTTTGCAACGCTTTTCGCAATAATGGAGGCGAGACGTCTGTCCCTCTTTTCCTGGCGAGAGAGCGTATGACGAGATCCAGACGACATTGTCTGCAATAGACATCGCCACGGAACTCAACACATGTATTCGAATCTCACCTCAGACGTTTACTACTACTAAAGCTCAGTAACACGTATCATTTAAACGCATATAGTCACAAATTCACAGAATTGCACAAAATCACATAAACATATAAAGCACATAATCACAACCTTTCCTAATCACGTAATCACACAGCAAGAAAACACATATACTTAGCCACTAAAAGTACCTACGAGCATACGAGGCATTCTAACTGCTCCTAGTGTCGATTCGCTAGCGATGGGTTGTGTGGGTTTTGTGTTTTAGCAGAAACAATCGTGTTGGGTTGAAACCGGTAGTACCTCAAAACATTAGCAAATAACAGAAAATACATTAAAATCTTCATAAAGATCGACAAATCGAAGGTAGATTGTCTGCGGCTAACAGACTTCGACTATCCAAAGTAGCTCGACTATTCACAAGGATCCTGCACAACGACCTCCAGGACTATGCCCTTGCCTCGATTCTTGGGCATTGGCGCAATTCCCATTGGTTAGGTTGTGTCTTTCGACCGTTGGAGTCCATCGAACCTTGGTGGAGTTTTGTATAAAAGCGGGACGAGTCGTCAAGGTTAGGGTTTCACCCCTATCTTGCAACTTTCGTCCTCGTTTTTGATAAAAATTGAGGAGATTATTCATCAAAATATGGATTTCACTCCTGATTTGGTGTAATTCTCCTCGTTCATAGCTAAAATGCAAGCTGATTAGGCAACCTTGGCCGTGAGTTTTGGGTTTTCACACCTATTCTCGACCTTATTGTCTGTTCACAACTTGAAAATTTCGAGTGCAATAAGAGTGAGTGATAACAACGAATTTACGCATACGCGCGAGTTGGTCTGTTGGTTCGTAACTATAGACTAGGTCTCTAAGACTTCGACCCGGACTAGGTCGAGTCTTGCCTAATTCCCTATAGTTATGGCTCTGATACCAATCTGTCACACCCCAACCGATGGCGGAATCATCGGGGCGCGGCACTGAGCGAAACAGATTGTCCAGAAGTTTCCATAACAACTATCATCACCATTTAAGTAAACATTACGTCCCATACCGTAACATAAATAGTCAAACAAGTTATTACAGGCAACATCAAAACAAATATTCTGTTCCGACAACTCAGATTCAAATAAGTAGCAATTGTTTATCTGCTTCTAGAGACCCCTAATAAGTTATCTACAGACAACTATTTGTTAGTCTCTAAAGCTTTATTCTAGCTTCCATTTCCTACCACATATGCGTCCTAAGCACCAGTCACATACGTTAAAATAATGTCAATACATAAAATGTAAAGGTGAGCATACAAGTTTGATAATAGCATATAGAGTTCGAATTCGTTTACGCATAACCAGCACGTATACATAGTGAAATGAAGCACGTTAGTTATCGACACGGATCCATCGATACCAATGACTGCGGGTTGACTGCCCGAGGCAGTTCGCAATACACGATTACCACTGTAATCCATGCAAGTAAGAGATCCTTAACAACCCCCGTGTGAACGGGTGCTGAGTCCAAACTATAGTACTATCGTTGCTAAGGCAGGTAGACAGCATTCCATGTGTAAACATAA
This sequence comes from Helianthus tuberosus, assembly GCA_030545235.1. Lineage (NCBI taxonomy): Eukaryota > Viridiplantae > Streptophyta > Magnoliopsida > Asterales > Asteraceae > Helianthus > Helianthus tuberosus. Next base: position 544 of record JARYGA010046863.1, on the reverse strand, counting down.
CAAACAAGCATTCATAAGCCACGTATAACATGCATTAATGGTTGAGCGTTAAAATAGCTTGAGTAGTGTGATAGATGTAGTTTGAATAGTTGTAACGTATGTAACACCCAAAAGTGTTAAAGCAAAAAGGGTTCGAGTATACTCACAGCGATAGTGGATTGAAGGGAGCGCTTTACAGCGAGTACGGTTAGCCTGAATAGATTCGATAATGTAACGGTAAGTGATGCGTAAAACAGTACAGGTTAGAGTGGGCTGAATGACAGACCGTGCGGATCAGTCATCCGTGCGCATGACCTATCCGTGCGGATGGTGGTGCGTGCGGATGGTGTTCCATCCGGGTAAGTTGTTCGTGCGTGTGACTGTCCGTGCGGGTGACACCCGTGCGGACTAGCTGTGCGTGCGGACGACTTATCCGTACGGTTAGGTTGCTTGTGTGGATGAATGTTCAAGTGGATTGTTTCTTCCTAAGATGTGTTTGTGTATGATGGCTTGTGCTTTGAAGTTTTCGTTGTAGCATTTTGAAAACACCAAAGTGTTTCTACCT